>JAYMFT010258838.1:0-10798 GCA_038088735.1 Panulirus argus
ACTCTCTCTGTATTTCAGTTAGGGCCTGGCCTTGATGTGGACTTTTGTCCGTGACTGGAGAAAAAAAAAAAAAAATAAATAAAAAAAAAAAAATAAAATAAAATAAAATAAAATCATATACACTCCTGGCCTTTGCTTGCATCACAAGCATGTTAACAGAAACATTTTCATGAGTTTGATGTTTGATCCATATGCTCGCCATTTGTTCCCTTGTCTTCGTAATTGAACTTTGGGAATATGAGGCCTTAATTACACTGATTACTGTTTTACTCTTGGCACTCTCCTTGATCTTTTCTGCACTATCATGAATGGTATGTGAAGTACATTCACCAAGTCCAAGAGCATGCTGTATGTCCACTGTTTGTTCACCTCTCACATACCATTTGAGCAGATCCATTGTAACCTGAATGGTGTTTCTCTTATGCTTCTCAGCACTACTGGTACCAGGAAAACTTGGAAAAATGATGCTGTCGGGGCATGACATAAAAGCCAAAACACATGCAGTACACAGTATACTGCAGCACCAAATAGTGTAACACTCCATGACTTTAGACTGTATCCATGCCGTGTGTATGTGCGCTTCTTACATGGTGCTAGCAGCACCGCACCGCTGTGCTGCCAGGCCAGTGGTGATTGCGACATTCCAAATATAAGCCAGCATAAACTTGAAAAAGGTGTAAATGAACTGGATGCTTGATTCTAATGATAGCATAAAACTAAAAGGCATAAATTTGAAATATGCTTAAGTATGGAAGAGTGTGTGAAAGTAAGTTGAGAGTGAATGTTAATAAATGCAGTGTATGGAACCATGGAAGCAGAAGTGGATCATAAGGTGGGGGAGGGGGCAAAGGTTCCAGGAGCACTGAAGAATGTGTGGAAAGAGAGAACATTATCTCGTAGGGCAAAAATGAGTATGTTTGAAGGAATAGTGGTCCCAACAAGATTATGTGGATGTAAGGTATGGGCTATAGAAAGGCTGTGCAGAGGAGAGTGAATATGTTGGAAATGAGATCTTTGAGGACAATATGTGGTGTGAGGTGGTTTGTTCTTGTAAGTAATGAAAGGGTAATAGAGATGTGTGGCAATAGAAAGAGGGTGGTTGAGAAAGCAGATGAGGTTGGGAACAAGGAGAATGGGGAGACCGAATTGGAGATGGAAGGATGGAGTGTAAAACATTTAGTGTTTAGGGCATGAACATGCAGGATGGGGAAAGGCATGCATGGGGTAGAGTGAATTGGAATGATGTGGAATGCTGGGGTGGATGTGCTGCTAATGGACTGAAACAGGGCATGTAAAGCATCTGGGTAAGCAATTGAAAGGTCTGTGGCATTGTGGTTTTGGTGCATTACACATGACTGGTAGAGAATGGATGTGAGTGGATCTCTCTTTCTCTCTCTCTCTCTCTCTCTTTCTACTGGCTCTACCTCACTAATATGGGAAACTATGATCAGATATTGAAAAAGATATGAAAATATATGTATAGATATATTTTTTTTATATATATTCGCCATTTCCCGTGTTAGCGAGGTAGCGTTAAGAACAGAGGACTGAGCCTTAGAGGGAAATTCCTCACTTGGCCCCCTTCTCTGTTCCTTCTTTTGGAAAAGTAAAAACCGGAGGGGAGGATTTCCAGGCCCCCGCTCCCTCCGCCTTTAATGACACACAGGGAATACGTGGGAAGTATTCTTTCTCTCCTATATACCCAAGCTAGAGCCAGGTACCTATTTTTTCAACCAACCTGTATGGATAGGTGCACAGCTGAATTGACTATGGACCGACTGCTGCAACCAGGATTCGAACATATGTGGTTGACCCTGGGCAGCCTATGAATGCGTCACACCCTCATAGTTAGAATATAATGTCATAAGGAACACATCTCCATATATGCAATGGTATAATGACCCCATAGAGAGCTGTTTTACTTAGCTCTGCATTTTCCAGGAATGTATCCCGATTATTTATTGGGGTGTTAGTGTGCTCATCAGTCGGTAGATACTGTCTCTGAGATCTCTTACTCTTGTTATATCCACAATCCCTTTCCCCATTAAAGTTCAACAAGAACCAGATTTATCTAGGCTTTTGAGTGATAATAGAGTTATAAGGTGGATGTTAGATTCTTTTAGCCCATCTTGCACCAACACACATTCTGAAAAACACATCAGGGCTTTTACAGAATGAGAAGGCTGGATTGTCATTTTTAGGCATTTGCTGATTAAAGATTAGTTTAAGACAGTGGAATCAAAAGTCTTCTGTCTCAGTAATTCTCCAGGCATAACCTCTCACCAACCATGTGCTAGCTGCTTTCCATAGTATCCATTTGTAGACCAGCCACTTGAACTTGACTGTTATGATACTTCTATCTATCTATATCTCTGACACCTTTTCCAATTGGAACTCCCTCAAAGGGGTAGCCATGGCAACAGAATCTATATAACTAAATAACCACTTCTACCTAGTATTTCTACCTAATGCACCAGACTAAATGTTCCTACCTACTACTACTATTTACTGTTACTCCCATTTTGCCAAAAAGCAGGGCTAGCGCAAAGTGCTCACCACAGGAAAATCTAGAGTTACGAAAAAGAAGCTTAATGATTTATGTGTTGTCAGGTGTTATATATGACAAGGAAAGATTGTATGTTTTTGGAGAGAATGCCAGTAGTCCACATGTTAGTAATGCAGAAAGAGAACACAGCTACCTGGGTCAGAGAAGTGCAACTTGACAACCACTAAAGTGTTGGCTCACTAAGCAGATGTCACTAACCCTCCTGATTCTGAGGCGGGTAGCACTGGTAATATACCTCCCTGGTCGTTGGCTGCCTACCAACTACTACCTACATACCTTCTCTTTCCTTAAACAGTGAAGCAGTGAAACACTCTTCCTTTCATCTCTTCTTCCACTTACCTTTCTGCCACTAAGTGTCAGGTCTATGAACATCTTAGGAGCTCTGATTAGTTGTTTTTACTTACTGTGTTTTACCTAAGATGGCCATGATTAAAGTCTATTTTGTACATGCCATGTTGATGAGAAAAGAAAAAAGGCTTCACAATGTAGGTTCCAGCTGAAACTTGTTGTAGGTCCTTAAAAGCTAAAATCCAGGAGGCACCTTGGGGCTCTGCATCCCTTTTCCTCTCCTCATCTACCTGAGTATTGTCTTGGACTCACTTGGACATCCTTGGTTCCCTTGGAACCCTGGGCTTTATATGTTGTATTCCTAACTTACACAAATCCAGTTATTCAAGAACTTTATGATATCCCTGGAATGTTTTCCTTTTCATATCACGGCTTCATGTATTTTTATTAGTTAATTTTCAATATTCAAATTTGCAGGGTTACATATGATTGGAACAAGATCAATTTACCATTGTAAAGTGTGCCCAGACCCCAAAGTTCGAATGTTAAATGAACATCACGTGGAGGCCCACTTCCGTTCCATCAGTCATTATTTGAATTTATTCGCCCACCTCAAAAAGATGCAGGTTAGTCAGTGTAATGGTTTTCTTTAATTCTTCTGTGGTTATTTTAGTGTTTTAAGGAGGTTGAATTATGGTTAGATACCTCCAAATGATTTTTTGGCTGTAGTTAGCCATGGAAGCAATGAAGGTCTTTGTTAATGTTATATCTACCTATAAGTTTCTTTGCACATTTTTTGTTCTTGGTTGGATTGTCATATGAGCCATGAGTGAATCCCTGGGGCTTTGATACATATAACCCCTTATTATCTGGTGAAGTATACTTCTCACCTCTTACTAACCACCTATTTGGAGCTAGCTGACTGATTACTGGAGGCCCAGGTCCAATCACTGACTGACCACCAACCTGCATTCAATGTTCTGTTGCCAATTGATACAGACTGCTGGTATCACATGCTTGATTTGTCACATAACATTTTCTTGTGCAGGTATTAAGGAAAAAAACATAGTAGCAGAGTATTTACATTTTTGTATTGTAAGGAGAGGGAGTAGGAGAGTATTTACATTTTTGTATTGTAAGGAGAGGGAGTCATACTCTTATAGGGCTCCCATCTCTTGACCATTTTATTCCATTAAAATGGTCAAGAGATGGGAGCCCTATAAGTGTATGACTCCCTCTCCTTACAATACAAAAATGTAAATACTCTGCTACTCCCTCTCCTTACAATACAAAAATGTAAATACTCTGCTACTCCCTCTCCTTATCCACTACTTTAATACTGTGAAAATACCACTTTACATCTTGTTTGATATGTTTCTTTTTTTAGTTTCATGCTTTTTCCTGTGGTTTTATTAACTTTACATCTTTCAAAGAACTGATCACAGTCTATATTAGTTTATCTCTTAAAAACTCAGAACTTGTGATTAGGTCCAACCCTCACTCTTCCCTCTTTCAAGGTGGGTGATTGAGGCCTCTTGCCATCCCAGTAACTAAGAGCTCTCTAATTTTGGTTGCTTTCGTTTGACACTTCCCTATTAATTTGTGTTTCTTTAGATGTGTCGATTACATTTGAGAAGCATATTCTCATTTTAGCCTTTTGTATGATATGAACAGCTTAGTGAATAATTCCTTACCCATGAACTTGAGAGCTGATATAAATTTTGCTAGCAGGTAGTTGGTCTCCTTAACTGTTCTCCAAAGATGGGGCTCTGATGACAGGTTAAGGACAGTGTCAACTCTCAAGATTTTCTTGTACAAAGGTTCCTACAGCATGTTTCCTGCTTGATGATAATCATGTTAAGGCCTTCTTTCATTGCATCCCATCCTCGTTACTGTACATATACTCTGGTAAACTTCATCATCCATGTATCAGACCAACTTTAGAGTTTGTTAGGGTCCCCTAGTTAAGTATTCCTCCATGCTTTTCACTTTCCTCATGACCTTTGCATCATTTGCAGACATATTCAGGGAGGACTTCATAAAGTAAAGTAATGATGTGTGAATAGAATTGGAGTGAAAGAAAAGATTTTGCAAAGCCTTATTGAGTGAGAGAAGAAAATGTCCAAAATTGTGTTACAGATATAGGAGGAGAAAGACTGGAAGAGGTGACAGAATTTAAGTATTTGGGAGCTATCCTGGGTAAGTTTGGTGATAAGGAAGGAGAGATGAGGGAGAGAGCAGTACAAGATAGAAGAGTTATTGGGTTTGTTAATGAAAAAATGAAGGGTAAAGATGCAAGTTTGGAAGTGAAGAAAGGATTAAGGGACAGCATGGTCCTCTAGACCCTGATCTATACAGCTGATACATGGACATGGGATGAATCATAGAGGTCAAGAGTCCAGGCAATGAGTTACTGGAGGAGCATGTGGTATGACTAAATGGAATAAAGTAAGTAATGAAGGGGTGTATGAGAAATTTGGTATGTCATGGAATGCAAGGAAGTAAATTGAGAGTGGTAGAGTGGGTGAATGTAATTGATACTCTAAAGTGGTTTGTGCATGTAGAAAGAAGGCAAGATGGGAATACATAAGGAAAAAGTGTATGATAGTACAGCTGAAGGGATGGTTTGAGAAGAAGACCACGTGTGACATAGGAAAATAAAATACAAGAGTACTGGAGGGAGAGAAGCAGGGAAAGAATGCATGGAATGGTGTATGCGAGGGAGCCATGTAAGGACAAGGATAAATGTGAACTATTCTGCTGTGGTCTTACCCTTGATTGGAGTTCGTGGAGGTAACAAGCATTGTAGATGTTAAATAGGTAGATTGAGAGTTCATACCTTCGGGCAAGTCATATACATGGATCAAGAAGAGTAATGGTCTCAGAACAGAACCCTGTGGAACTCTGCTGATGACATTGACCTGTTATGACAAGACACCTCTGTCTTATCCTTTGCTTCCATTCGCTTGCATAATCTTATGTACATTGAGGGCATTTCCCCCCTTATCTCTGCATACTTACTTGACAGAGTTGAGTTGAAAGTGGTCCGACTTAAAAACTGTCCAAATTTGACCATCATGCCCTACGCCACAATGTTGGTTCACTTTCCCTCTTCTATAGGTATTACTATGGTTTTTGCTCCTGAGAGCTGGCTTCTTTTGTGCCCACACCACTAGCTAGACCACGCAATACTTGGCAAGCTGCTGCGTCACATGATTATTGTGTGGCATTTAGCAACTCAAGGGTGGGTCGTTTTGATACCTGCTTTTTTTCCCTGCATGTTGAAGCTTTGGAACTCTCTACCATCTCTTGTTTTCCTAATAACTATGACCTGGCCCATTTCAAGACAAGTTTTTCACTTTCTCAAAAATTCTTAAATACTTTCCCTTGTCTTTTCTTTTTCCGTTTCATAATTCTTTATATTTTAGTTAAGACCCGGCCCTGATGTGGACTTTTGTCTGTGACAGGAGCTTTAATGGGGGGATTTCCAGCCCCCAGTTCAGAAATATTCTGAGGTATTTGAGGTAGTGTCTTTACATAGGCCTTCAGGGATTCCTTGGTAGTATTTGTGAACTCATTGAGATGATGATAATTCCTTGGTACACATTTTCAAACTCCCTTGAAGGAATCATGTACTTGATATTCTTGTGGCCTGTGCATAAACTCCTATTTTCTTTTTCCATAGAAAACCCCAAGTAATGAAAATTTGGTTAGTATTAGACTAAAGAAATGATTACCATAGTATTTTTGCTCATGTTTTTAGTTGATAATATTATTTTTTCATTTGTCCACGTAAACAAAATAATGTATGGGTAAATGATAGGTATATGTGTAGTGTGCTTAATGCATATAGTTTGAAGTCATGTTTTGAAAGAAAATATAATGTATAAAATCAAGCCTGGAAATACACCTTCACGTACCATACACTGGCTGCATGCTTGCCTCAAAGTAGTCCAAACAAAACCCTACCACGTCACTATAGAGGAAAGTGCAATATTCATTTAGGTTTTTCTGTTTGAAGGAAAATATATATGTATGCTAAAAGGATTTTTTCCTTCCATGCACTGGAGGAGGGTCATCTGCACTGAATTGCTCAGTGTAAAAGTTAATTATGTGTGTGAGACATATTACTCACCAGTAAGGTAGGTTTTTAAGAGGTTTCTGATCCCCCCATATGTCTGAATTATCTCCAGTAACACATGGGACATTGCCTTGAAGTTGTTTATCATACTTCAGAATTTATTTATATTTTTAAGGGTCACTCAACTATTACTGACCATCCACTCACTGAGTTTGAAAAAGGCTGGCAGGTAAAAAAAAAGAAAAAAAGTACATGCATTTTCTTATTTTAGGTGTGGGTAGAAAGAATGATACATGCATATTTATTGTCAACCATAGAAGGTGACTGAGAGGGATGTGAGTGGGAAACTAGAAATCTGTCCCTCCTATGTTGTTACTCTAAAAGTAGGGACAGGAGGAGGCAAGCAAAATTTTTTTTCCTTGAGAGTTCAGTTATCATTTTCTTATGCCATCACCATGAGATGGGAAATGCAAGCAAGTTTAAGAAAAAAAAATGTATGGAATAAAGAAAAAGAATAAAGTTTATGAGTAACGTAGGTGAGCTGGGTTGGGTGTCAGTGGTTAGTATTATTGAACTTTGTGCTAAGTGGCAGACATGTTAAAGAGAGGTTGAATGTGAATGTGCTGAATGGGGGTAGGTGGCATGTTTAATCATTTAGTAGAGGCAAGTGTGAAAGTTTGCAGAAGTTTTGGGTAAGGAGAAAATGATATGTGAATAATCTGTAAAAGTAATCGAATTTGGAGAAGAGTCTGATGCACAGAAAAAACAAGAGAGAGAGTTATTAACAGCAAATTGTGAGGGTAAATTAAACAAGGGGAGTGGGAGAGGATTAGAAGGTATTCAGAAAAGCAATGCTAACATGATTGGGTGAAGAGTTTGTAATGCAGAAGTTAGGATGTTGCCATACGATAAAAGGGTAGTGTAGTGTGGGATTAGTAAAGTAAACTGTTTGTGAAAGAGAGAAGTGAGTATCTTCAGGGAAAGAGTGTGAGTGGTATGAGTACAAAAGAATGTATCAAATGGAGAAGTGATAACAGGAAAAAAGAGGTGTAAAAGGGATGGAGTGAGTATTTTAAAGGAATGTTGAATGTATTTGCTAATAAGTGGAAGGTGTGGTGTGCTCCGAAGGATGTAGCATATGGTGTAAGAGTCCTGATGAATGTTAAGGTGAAATGCTTGTATAGCAAAGTGTTAGGAGTGGATGGGATTGTAGTTGAGTATTCCAAGATAGGTTAATTGTTTTTTTAATTTTAAGTCAGACATTCATGATTTGTATGGCCCAAGATGGGATGCTTTAGTACTGATAAACAGACTTTAGTGCCTTTGTGTAATGACAAGGGGAACAAATGTGAATACTCATCTTACAGAGGTATAAGTCTCAAGAGGGTACTTAGTAAGGTGCATGGGAGAGGGGTTATTGAGAGGGTAGCAGCATGCACAGAACATGTATTTGGGGAGGGGCTATGTGGCTTCAGATGAGGCATAGGACATTTAGACTAGGTGTTCATTTGAAGAATATGTGCGACAAATACTTGTTGTAAGATTGAGTAGTTTGTGACATTTATGGATTAGGGAAAATTGTATCAAAGGGTTGACATAGAGGCTGCGTGAAAAGTCCTATGAATGTGTGAGTCAAGGGAAATGTCATTGAATGCAGTGAGGTGTTTTTACTGGAAGAGTAAAGCATGTTGCATTTAGGAAGCGAGGAGGGTAAAGGTTCCCATAGGTGGTTCTGTATCTGGGATATGTGATGCCACTGGTTGCTTAGTCTGTTTATGGATAGGTCAGTGAGGGAGGTGAATGAAGAGTACGAGAAGGAGGGGAAGGTTTTGGTATGCTTGAGGTTAGGGGACTTGGGAGGTGAATCAGCTGCTGTTTGCATTTGACACAGCTTTTCTGGTTGATTCATGAGAGGAACTAGAAGTTAGTGACATAATTTGTAAGAGTGTGTGTGAAATGAGAAACTTGAGAATAAATGTTAACCACAGTGGATTATAAAGTGAACCAGATAGGTAAAACATGATGCTTTGAGTATAGGTAAAACATGATGCTTTGAGTATGAATTTGAATAGAGAGGACCAGAAAAGAATGTATTGCTCTTAGATTTCAAGGAGTGGGGATGACAGCAGGTGGAACTTTGGGTACTGAAGTGCATCATGGTGGGAGAGGGGTTTAAAGTTCTTGGTGCTTAAAGGTGTGTGTGGATGGAGAGGTTTTTGTCTATAAGGGTAAAGATAATCATGTTTGAAGGCATCATAACCCTGACAGTTTTGTGTGGGTTTTTGAGTCATGGGCTTTGAATATAAGGGGAAGGAAGATGATGGATATATTGGCAGTGAAATGCCTATGATCAGTGTTTCATGAAGTGAGTTGAGCAAGTGAAAGTTGACATTTTAAAAGAGAGCTGTGGTATTAAGTGCAATCTGATTGAGAGAGCTGACCAGGTTGTGTTGAAATGGTTCAAGCGTATAGAGAGAATGAGAGAAAAAAGACTAATGAAGAGGATCTACGTGTCAGAAGTAGAGGGAGATAGGGAGAGGGGCAGACCAGGAAGGAGGTAAAAAAGAAAAAAGGTGGAGTGTGGAGACTTTGGGGTATTGGGGCATGAACATTTAGGTGGATGATAGGCATACCTGAGGTAGAATGAATGGGATCAGTGTGCTGAACCAGGTCATATGAAGTGGATGAGGTAAACCATGGAATGATCTGGGTCTTGGCTGTGGATGAAAGGCTGTCATTTCTGTACATTATACATGAGAGCAAGAGAGTGGATATGTGCATGTGAGGCAATGCTTAATTTTTCCTGATCTTCTCACAAAGGCAGAAGAAGCAGTTTCGTATGAAAAAAAAAAGAATGATTACACAAATATGTCTTTTTTTGTAATGTTAGTAAAAGAATTTATTTAACATTGTTTACATTTTTCAAGGAAATGAAGAATATTGAGAGAAAGAAAAAGCAAGAAGAGAAAAAGAAACAGCAAGAAGAAGAAAAACAAGAGGAAAAGAAACAGAAAGAAGAAGTTGAAATGATAGAAAACAGAAGTAAAGAGAAACAGACCAGTGATGAAAAGGATGGCAAGGAAGAAGAAAGCTTTGAGGATGCAAATAATACAGAAAGTGTTGATGAAGTTTTAGACGATGCAGATGTGGACATAAGTAATGATACTAATAAAGATAGTGAAGAAAAGTCACAAGCAAAGGATAAAGATGATACTGACATGATAGGGGAAATGGTTAGTAATGAGATATACTTTTTATTGTGGAAGTTTCTCTCTCTCTCCTTAAAAAAGTTGTGCATGCATTGATTTTTAGATATGCTGTTAGATTTTCTTATGAAGGTGCATAATTTTAATGATTGTGACATTTGTTCCACACACACATATTACTTAACATTTCCTTGTCATTTACTTGTTTGTTTAAGTTGTGTTGGGTTTTTGTAGTCTCTAGTATACCAATGATATTACATCAACTTATAATTAAAGAAGTTGTGGCTTTGCTAGAATTACCACACAGGCTCAGGAATGCTATGGTAGATTTGCTATTGGATATATTTTTTTCCCTCTTATATATAAAGTTTGTTCCAAGTGACCTTGCTTAAAGGAAAGGACGAATTATTTGTCACTTGGTTTCTTTCTCGATTTATGCTATATTTAAGTGGAAAAACTTGACCTGGTATTAGGGGGAAAACTCATGCAATAGAACATGAAATGTCGTTATGTATTGGTATTATTGTTTTTACACATTTTCACTACCAGAAAATTTTAGTGGCATGTTTGCTCTAGGTCACCCTCTGCAAAGCCCCCACCTCTCTCTCTCTCTCTCTCTCTCTCTCTCTCTCTCTCTCTCTCTCTCTCTCCTTTTTC
>JAYMFT010258849.1:0-10798 GCA_038088735.1 Panulirus argus
CGCCTTTTACGACACGCAGGGAATACGAGGGAAGTATTCTTTCTCCCCTATCCCCAGGGATAATATATATATATATACATGTAGTATTACCACAGCACTTCGTTATAGGGATTCTGCAACTTCAAGGCTGCACTCCACGCAGGAGCAGGGAAGTGATGGACTCTTTTGAAGCGAGATGTCCTCGACGAGAGTAATCTCCTTTCCGTCCACTGATGATGACGGTGTGTGTGTGTGTGTGTGTTGTTTTGCCGGTCTACGCGTAAGTATAAACATAATGAATACATACTTTGTGTAATTTACATAATGAGGATTTTGCCAGGAAATAGCATAAGAGTGCTACGCAATATTATCCTACTGGGGTCTGACTAAGACCCTTAGTGACCTCTGTCATTCTCTGGCGCTACCGTTCACAGGATGAGCATGAGGTGCACAATAGAAATTTGCCGGGGTTCCCGGCACAAATCAAATCGAGTACCGAATTCATCATCCACAAAATTGTAGACTCAAAAGTCATACGAGGTATGTTGTGCCGTTTCCTGAAAGTAATATAATCCCAGTACTGAAACGATAGTAGACTGGATGTGCCATTCTTTACGATGATTATGTTTATTTTTAGGTGACGTAATATCGTCATAACGTCAAATCTCACAGAGCGAAATCCTAAAAGAAAAATCCGTTTTTAAGTACCACGAATCCCACCCAGTCAATCCCCGCCCCCTTGATATTCTGGCAGGGGTCACCGTTGGACCGGCCCTGTGTCCTCATAACTCACGGACCGCGGTTCGTCTCTCGGTGTCGCGCGAGGTTGACATAGGATTAGCGGACATGGTATGGGCTGAGCCGGACACTCTGTCATCTGAAGGAGTCACAGCGCCGGAGAACGTCCCTCCATCAAATACCCTGGGAACGTCGCCACATGTCTGTAAGAAACCTGAGCAAATTAGAGGTTTAAAACAGGTTATTAAGATGGCATTTTCTGCGAACGTAATATATGCTTCTCACAGATGAGCATCCCACTAGTGCGTTACTGGGTTCCGCATCAAATTCTGTTTTTTTGATATTTCATGGAAAACTAAACCCGGCCAGATGTTAACAAGGATGACGATCTCCATGCGCTCTGTGTGCCCTTAGAGTATGTAGAGTGGCTAACTACGAGGCCCGAACTAAATATTCCTCTCCCAGAATTCGCAAGGCATGAAATAAATGTTTTCTTTCTCAGAATGTGGCTACATATTACCCAGGGTCTTCTGTTTTTACCGCGACGAATTTGATATTTATAGCTTTGAAACTTGTACGTTATCTTTAATAAACATGACTAATTTGCATCCAGCTGCGAAAGTGGCCTGTTCTATTTGTGGTATTATGATAACAAACAGAGAGGACCCGAATTATTCTGTGTGATGAAATGTTTCGTATCAATGTTTCAAAACAAGAAGGGGAAAGGGGGGGGGGTTGTTAACCGCCTCGGTTGTGTGTCTTCTCCCTTCTTCTTCACGGCCTCCGTCAGCAGCCCGACGCCCTGTTCTGCTAGACCACTTCCCCGTACCTCTGTACTTTTTCCCCCCGGGCTCTTGACGACGTCGCAACAGCACATTAACAAGCGCTACACAAATGGAAGGGCAGATGCTCGCCTGGCTTGTCCCGGGCTCGTATAAACCACCCAAACGAGGCACTGAAATCTCATTAGTAGGTCGAGAAGACGGGCCGAGGCCAGCTTCCGGGAGTGTCCTTGCCAGAGGAGGTGGGTGGGTGTTTTGGTGGTTAAGGTGGGGGTGAGGATGCTCCTGGGGATCTTTGTGTCTTTCGGGACTTTTGTGTGTATGTCTCTCTGTTTCGGAGTGACTTTGTCTGTTTCGTGGGACTGTCGACAGACTGCAAGTATATGATGGAGCCGTCCGTCTATTCGCTAGGACCTGTCTATTTGTCTGTGTGTCTGTCTTTATGGGAATCACTTGTCCATTCCTGGGACGTGACAGTCTATTTTGAGGAGCTTTCGTGTGTCTTATTTGGACCTCCGCTCATAGGAACTGTTTATCTCGTTACAGAGAACTGCTTAACCATGGGACCAATGAGCATTTAAGAGACGGATGATAATTCAGATATAATATTCCCAATAGTAGCTTCTCCAGTCTTCATTGAAATATTACATGGAAATACGCCCCGTGTAATTTAGAAGTATCTCACCGCCTCCCGATATCAATGAGCATCATCTAACACTACCATTTGCTCTCTTGCACGATAAGCCAATACGTACCGTAATCATTCCATAGTAACTTGTTTACACAGCTAGTGATGTTGGCCGATGTATGACTCCAAACACACTAATCGAGCCGTTAAGGTTTACGAGTTATGGCAGATTTGGCAGCCTTCACCAGAGCTGTCATGTATAGAGTTAGTGTGTGTACGTATCAGGGGATGTGGCTGACCTGCCCTGACGACGTTTCGTAAACCATATGAGAAGATGAGGTCATCATCTTGCGTCTCACGGTGTGTGTTGATCTGTTTCTCGATGCCTCACCCGCCCAGATCCGTAAGACACTCCTTTCGCTTGATGAAGAGCAAAGCGTTTGCATTATCAATTTTTTTCGGTGCACAAATTTGGTATAAGATCCGTCGAGGACGTTGACCAGGATTCATGTGCATCCCAATCCCTTGCTGAGACCTGGAGAGCTCCCCGGGAGGAGTAATGAGCAGGTGATGAGAGGTGAGGCGATCCCCAGGGGCGTGACGCTGATGGCAGCCCTCCTGAGAGCGTCAACATACGGGACGCTACTCTTTGCATACTCAAGCAGAATCGGATACCCCTTTGCCCATGGCTGAATGCACCCTTTGGAGACTCAAGCAGAATCTAATCCCTCTTTTATGCATCGTCAAACGCCCACGTGAGTTGCCTGTAGCGCCTCCGTCTTCTCTTTCCCGCCAGCTCCCGACCTCCCGTGCTGAGGGTAAACAAACACTCCACTTCGTCAGCCTTACGACAGGAGGTTCTTAGGGAGATGAACCAGACAACCAACACACGCACCGTTCGATTTGATGGGAAATTACACGCCAACCACATGACAGATGCGTATTTAAATGGGCCCTTAAGTTATTGCAGTTAATTGGTATGATTGCTCCTCTCTCATCGACTTATCAGAATAAGTCACATCTGATGTCAGTGTGTGTGTTTTGGCACTCACCGGGGGGACCTCCAGGTGGCTAAGGTGGCACAGAGTGTGTCGGACTGGTGGCTACAGATGGTTAAGGGTTTAGTGGTAGGCGAAGGGCATAGAGAGAAGCCACAGTGCCATGAAAGAACCAGAGTACCAAGAGCGTTTGTTCGAGGATGGAAGATGACAGTATCTCGAAGGATGCAAAGATATATCTGTGATGATAGAGACACGGGGAAAAGACCCACTTAAGGAAGATCAAAATTCATCGATCGTGAATATCAGACTTGAGCTAAAGGAAAGAAGATGAGGCTGTATCCTTCAGAGGCTGCGACCCCTTCACAGGTGGGGCTCCACCTGCTGCAGGAGACTCGCTTGGCTTTGTGGTCAAACGAACGACACACACCTGCGAATCGCGCCACCAGTGGGGGGCGGGTATTAGAGCGGCGAACATGTTGGAATGAAAAAAAAATAAATTAAAAAAGAATCGAGAGATCTAAACACAATATTGTGAACAGGAAAAGGAGTGTTGACTCGAGGATCAGGAACATGGCAGAAGATGGTGAAGGTTGACGACGAAAGTGGAGGTGGGGGGGGATAATGGAGGAGTCGAGATAGCAGTTACAGTAGCGATGACGATAACGATAAGAACGATAATGAGACTGATACTGCGAATACAATTGGCGGCGGCGGCAGTAAAGATGGAGATCGCGGCCGCGGTAGTGGTGGTGGTAAAGGAGGAGGGGGGCGGTGGTGGTGGTGACGATGATGATGATGGAGGCAGAGACGATGGTGATGACGATAGGGGAACACGACGGGGGTCTCTCGGCAGCGAGGGCGGAGCTGATACCAGAGGATGATATCTGTTGTATTATAACATCCCCCTCCACCCCTGCAGGGTTGCTGCTTGTATAGTAGCTGTTCTAACGCCTTGGACGATGTAATTGCCGGCCGCTTGTTTGTTTAGGTGTTGTGATTGTGGATGAGGATGACAGTGGTGAGGAGGTCGTATGAAGAAGTCGAATGAGGAGGACGGGTAGGAAATGAGTTAGGCGCTGGTGAGAGGGAACTTGAATGAGGAGAGGCTGAGAACGCCGAATGAAGCATGTGCAACGAGGCTAAAGTGTGAGAGAAGATTGGGAAAAGTTGGAGACCGAAGAATAAAATGAGAGCGTCCGGGTGTGAAATCTACATACATAGGGCGGGGAACAAACTCATCGCCCAGGATAAACTTGGTGACAAACTAATGACGAAACTGGATGAAGATAAAGTGGGATGCTGAGGGAGGGAGAGTGGGAGGGAGGGAAACCAAATAAGGAATCAGCAGATGAGGAGAGCGGGTGACATGCTGTTGAGGAATAAGTGAGGGGTAGTGTGAGACCGTTCCCTGAGCTCGTCTCAGGTTTTTGTCCCCGACTCTGGGAGAGGCGCGGGAGGACAGCATTTATCCAGCTGTTTACCAGGACCTGTTTAAATGCTCTGTCGGATCCTTGGCGGCCGCAGCCCCGCCCCGGAGACACATTAGTCACTACGAGCCCCCCTCCCGGTGCTGCCTTCCACCTCCCGGCACTTGCTACGTCTCGACTTGTCTCAACGTTGTGATTTCCACGTCTTGCTTAGAACCGCTTGGTGTGTCCCCACACGCGTCTCCCTTTGAGCCACCGAGGCTACGGGTTGTGAATGTGTTGTTTATGGTTCCTTGAGGTTATTCCATTGTTCCACTCGCGTCTTTCTTCTTTGTCCTCATTTAATCCTCTCTGTCTCTTTCTCTCTCTTTCCTCTCTCTTTTCTCCATCATTGCTACACATATTCCCTGTCTTTCCATTCGTGTGTCATCCTCACTACCCCCTCCCCTATCCATCTTCCCTGTTTTAGTTCCGTCGTCATATTCATCTCTCCCACGTCAGTTCTGGTCATTCTATACCACCAACTCTTGTTTTCTTTAGGTACGAGTGCCTACTTTTCCATATGTCTGCGAAACTTTCCCACTTTCTTGTTGTTGTTGATGTGTTTTTGTGGTAACTCACCCCGTATCTATCATAGTCTATGTCTGAATGGTACACAACATCTTCCATTATATCTAAGACACAGTTTGTTTTCGAGAGGCAAGTGTATATGAGGTCTCTGGCAGCTACCGACGTCAGGGGGATGCATGGGAACCTGCTAATAATTACTGTGGAACCAACAAGGCCCAGATGGGGGCGAGGTACTCCGTGACTTGAGGTTTAACAGTCTGTTTTGTCAGGAGGTGTTATAAAGGGGGAAAAAGAAACGTCACCATTAGGGGCATTAAAGAAATAAAAGATACTAAGATTAGGTGCATTAGAAGACTGCGAGATTAGGGAGATGAGGAAACTAAAATTAGGGAGATTAGGAGATTATGACTAAGCATATTGAGAGGCTAGGATTATGGAGGTGAGAAAACCGGAATTAGAGAGATTATGAGACCAGCATTAGAGAGATTAGAAAATGGGATTATAGAGATGAGAAGACTGGGATTAGGAGGCTTAGAAGACTGAGATCAGGGAGATTAGAAGACCGGGATTAAGAAGATTTGAAGACTATGATCATGGAGATTAGGAGACTGGGATCAAAGGATTAGGAGACTAAGACTAGGGAGATCGGAAGGCTAAGATTAGGCAGTATTGAAATTTGAGATTTGAGAGATTAGAAGACCGGGATTACGCACACAAAAAGGCGAAGAATAGGTAAACAAGAAGATTGAGATTAGATGGGTTAGGTTATATCCAATGTAGATTACTTGATAATCATAAACAGATTATGTTTAGAATATGTAGATGAGAAAGATACTGAGATGAAGCAGATAAGTTACCATGCTTAAATATTTAACTCCTCCACGTTTCTAATAATAGAGTTAGGCAGATTAGAAGTTTGAGATGAGATAGATTAAAATATTCCGTATTAGTTATATCAAAAGAATGAGAAGGTTTCACTAAGATGGATTTAAAGACAAGTGATCTGTCGTACGAAAAAATGAAGATGCGAGGTACGTACATACACGAGCTAAACGTACCGTGTGAGATACTGTTCTCGTATAGATCAAGAGATAAATGAGATGACGTAGATGGGTTCTGCACGGTTCATGCTCGCGTTTTTAATTGCAAGCCCCTCGGCTCATGGCTTTATCAACCGCGTCTCCTCCCCCCACCCCTCCTCCCTCCCCCTTCCCCCTTACCCGGCCTGTTTAGACAACTATGTCAATAAAATCAGGGTCTTAATGAGCCTTTGGCTAAAGATTCACATTACATAGGCTCCTTGGGTCGGGATAGAGGAATGGGGAGTATTTGTACGCCTTAATTCTCCTCCAAGTAGAGTGAGCATGATAACTCTTCTCCAGTAGAGTGAGCACAGTCACTCCTCTCATAAAGTTAAGCATGATAACTCTCCCGTTGCAGTAAGGATAGTACCTCTGCCGATAGACAGATAGATAAATCATGCAAACTCTGCTAACTCTGCACCACATGTAGAGTGCGGGTGGGTGACCCTCCCGGTTCCCTAGGAGGTGGGCGTGGCCGTTCTGGAGGTATGTTCCTGATGGCTGTTCCGGTCTCCTTCTCCCCTCCCCCACCTACACAGCCCTCCTCCTCCCCACGTCCCCCTCACCCCTTTCCCCCAAACACATCACTCCCTCCTCCTCCTCCTCCTAGGCACCTTCCACCCCCTTTGTCCACACTCCTGATGGACAGATAGGTTGATAGATAGATAGATATAGGCGTAGGTAGAGATACAGAATGACAGAGTAAAAGTTAAGATTTCTTTCTCTTTATAAGTTCAGGTGGAGGAATTCTAAGTGTTCTGAGTCTACGAAAAGTGTAGGGACGGTAGGTGGGATGGAGGGATTTGACAATGGTGTTTGAAGAGGTCCAGAGCGACACCGAGAACCTTGGTGGACTGAACAACCTGGAGGGGGTCGTGGTGGCCCGGTGAGACGCCAGAGGGTTGGTTAGACAGAGGGGAGAGCAAAGCTCATGTGCATGTGATTACGGTCTAGGTTTGGTTGATGGTGGCGGTGGGCCGGCTCTGGAGGTCGTTAGAGGGCGATAAAGTCACTATCAACGCTCAATACCAGTGGCAGAGTCGCTAGCCTACTTCCACTGAGCAGGTGGATTCACCAGGACATCACCTGTGAGGACGAGGAAGCAAAAGGGTACCATCTGCGTGTCCCGCAGGACACTACAGGTTAGGGACTGGAAGATGGAAATGGTGGTGCGCGGTGTGGTGGTAGTGGTGTGGTGAGGCTGGCGGTGTGGTGGTAGTGGTGTGGTGAGGCTGGCGGTGTGGTTTGTGTCCCCATCAGAAAGATAACCAGGGCGGCCGGCCAGAGTACTGCAGTACCAAGTCGTCTCCCACTTCATAAACCCCAGACTCTCCCGGTTCCCCGACCCCTGGTTTTGTCACCTCGCCCATCCTCCCCTTACCTACACCACTGCTTTGTTACCTATACCACAGTTGCCTTGCCGACACCGCTATCATGTTACCTGCACCACAAGTCTCTTACATACGCCACTACTTTGTTACCTAATACTATTGATCACTTACCGACTACACTGTTTCCTAGCTCCCTGTTTTGTTGTCTACAACAGTGTTTTGTTTACCATCACCATTATCTACTTATATCACACTCTTTATCATTTTTGCATTTCCTTCCGATTTGCTATCCTCGTGTATTGGTTTTTATCTACACAACCGTTTTGTTTCGTGTACATCTGCTATGTTGCATACACCATGTTTTTGCCTCAGTACCTATTTGATTGCCTTCACCTCTGTTGTATTTCCTGCACCTCAGTGTTATTACCTACACCTCCGTGTTGCCCACAATTCCTTCCTATACTACTGTTGCATATGTCAGAATTTTGTTTCCTGCACTATTTTGTTTTTTTCCCTCTTTCTTTGCTTTAGTATTGTAGTTACTGACTTCATTGTTTTGTTACCTAAATCACGGGTTTGTTATTCTTATTACAGCTGTGTTGCTATTACCAGTACATTGTTACCTACAATATGTTGTTGTTGCATGCACTATTATCTCGTTACTTGTACTACTGTTACCATCCCTCTTTCGTTACCTGCATCGCTCTTTTGTCACACCGTTGTTTTGTTACCTTCACGTCCTCATTTACATCCCTACATTACTTGATCTTGAACTACTTTATTGTCTCCAGCGTTAACTGGGGAGGAGCCTTCGGCCTCAGACGATGTAGTCAGCATCGAGATCAACCTTTTTTCCCTTGACAGAGTTGATATGGATCAAATTCCAAAGGTCATCATCTGTTCTGCACAGCGCGGCAGCTTCCTAGCCGTATTTTCTGTGGCTCCAGGATCGTAGTAGATCATGTGGCTCGTAGTAGATCATGTGGCTGTATTTACCAGCGACGTTTTCGTAGAAAATGTTGGCCACAGCAGGTTCGTTGTGCCCTGTGAATTGCTGTAGAGCTGTAGTTGGTGTGTGTGTGTGTGTGTGTGTGTGTGTGTGTGTGTGTGAAAGTTTTGGCAACCGTCGTTATGTCGTCGAGTCAAGGAGAAGAGACAGTCAGTCGTTCCCAGTGCTGGGCGACGTCTTCCTTAACTGCGCTACTCATCATTTCCTCCTAAAGGAGGTTGACTGTAATTCGACCTGCCGGTAGACCCCGGCCTTATCTACCCTTCGACCTTCTCGCACACTCAGCCAGCTCCGAGGAACTGGCAACGACACCCAGAACAATCGTACATGCTTCTAACGACCAAATAACGCCCATTAACATGCCATAAAACCCGGAGTGGGCATTCAAGTTGTGTGTATAAAACTCCTCCCCGCTGCGTCGCCCGTCGGAGCCAGGGGTCGGAGCGAGGAGGGAGTTTGACAGCACACGCCGCCTCCCTCCTCCTGGCCTCGTAATCCCAATAAGTCGTAAAAGCCAGCGATGCGAAGCTCTCAAGGTGTAGGATTTCGTCACCGTAATCCCGAAATAAATCCTGTATATGATTTCGCAATAATCCAGATCTTCCTGCCCCTCTCAACTTAGTTAACGGACTCCTGAAGGAGCCCGGAGCGGGCGAGGAACACATCTTGAAGGGTCGTCAGCTTCATCCAGGGGTCTCGTATCGCTGGTTCGTATTTACCGATTCTTGCACATATTTTTTTTTTCCATTTGTGACTTATCATGAAAAGCTTAGAAACACAGGAAGGAAGAAATCTACAAGTGTTGTCATTTCCAGGCCGTGGTGTTTGAGATTCAAGTGGTCTCAATCGTGTTTCTTTCCAGTGAAATTTCATCGTAATGGAGAGACGTGAAACAGTTCTCGCAGTAGACGACAAAGACGCCACAAAGTGATCAGGGTGTGTGTGCGCGCTGCTCATAAAGGTGCGTTCTCAGAGTCGCTGTGCATCATGGAACATAAACGAAAGCCAGTGAGAGGTCGTGTCGAGGATGAGACACATTAGGTGGCCGGATGTGCCACGACCGACTCGTGTTTACCACGGCGACCAATCCTTCTCATCCTGCCCAGACGGCACCGAGCTCAGATAAACACCCAGCAGTGGGTGGCGAACACCACTCTTGTCGCTACTCGAACGCATTAAGGTATTAATAAAAGTCTGGCGATGATACACCTACAGACAACGCCATGACACTTCTGGAGGAGGAGGAGGAGGAGGAGGAGGGGCGGCTGCTGCGGCGGCGGGGGGTCGGACTTGGGTGACTGTGAGTCATGCTTCAGGAAGCCTCGGATTTAAATACCTGGGAATGTCAAATGGCTGAAAAAACGACGCAGTAAATATGTATAAAACACATCTAATGTTACTGGGAGGAGGGGGGACGGGAGTATAGAGAAATAAAGGAGGAGGAAGGCAGGAGGTGAAAGGAATAAATCAAGGGGGAGTTGACGGTGTGTGTAGAGGGGAGGATGTGTCGGAGACAGCACAGGCGAGGCGTGGTGTGGGAGCCGCCTCAGGACCTGCCTGCCGGCGACGCTGCTGGTGCGCTCCCCGCTGCGTTTGACGAAAGCGAGGAAGCGGTAGAGCGATGCCTGAAGTGCTTCTGTAACTGGGGATTACACACATCACAACAACTAATCCTCCTCAGTATATGAGATGTATATGAGACAGAACAGTGGTAAGAAACGATGTGTATTGACTGCACTCAGCACCGGTTGGGAAGATTATAATTCACAGAATTTCCCTGTTTAGTTAACCTTTGAGTTGCCGAATACGTCGGTGAAGAAGAATGACCCCGTGGTCGTTACAACCCACTGCTGTACACACCTAGCTGGCACAGGTACTACACCTCTGGCCCTAGGGAGTATGCAGCAGAGGGACTGTGCCACAGTGATCGTGCATAACAGAGGACATGTGCCACAACAGGGCGTGTCCGCTGGATACTGTGCAACACAGGGAGTGGACGATATACACGGCGTGTGCAACACAAGACACGTGCAACAGGCGCGGCAGATGAGCTGCAGCCCCACCGGAGGTGCGTCTTTCGCACGTGACAACTGCCGCAGCCGCAGCCGCAGCAGCAGCAGCAGCAGCAGCATCCACCGCCGCCGCCGACACACACAATATTTTATCATTAGGCACGACGGTCGCTTCCGTACCGCGCCCAGCCCCACCTCCTCTCTCTCTCTCTCTCTCTCTCTCTCTCTCTCTCTCTCCC
>JAYMFT010258860.1:0-10798 GCA_038088735.1 Panulirus argus
TGTGTGTGTGTGTGTGCGTGCGTGCGTGCGTGCGTGCGTGCGTGCGTGCGTGCGTGCGTGCGTGCGTGCGTGTATGTGCTTACCAAGAGATTTCACCACAAGGCAGGGCTAGCACGTAGAGAGAAAGAGAGAACTTATTCATTTACGACGATAATTTGCCTAAAAGGTACGGATAGCGCGTAGGGTTTACCACAGGAAAAGGTAAAGGTACGAAAGAATGTGTCGTGTGAGCTACAACGCGTTGTCAAGTGTTATGTGAGCGATGAAGAGATTGTGTGTTTGTTGACTGATTGCCAGCAGCCCACGTGTGGTTGAAGCAGATAGAAAAGACATCTAAATGGGCCAAAGGCTTGACACTTGACAAACCAGTGAAGTGCTGGCTTACCAAGCAGCCGCCACTAACACCCTCCCGATACCCAAGCACGTAATAAGGATATTCACCTCCCTGGTCGGTGGCTGCCTACCACCTACTACCTACCTGGGAGAGAGAGAGAGAGAGAGAGAAACATCACAGTGTGGTAGTACAAAGACAGGCCTGCAGGTGGACATGCAGACAAAAACAGAAACAGAAAACGAAGTACAGAATAAAAAGTGACACTTTGTGATATAATTACACACTTGTCGTCAAACATGAGGCTGAAGCACCTACAGCTTCATTTCGCTAAGTGTGTGCAGCAATTGCCCTCTGATGCTAAAAAGCAATGGTGCTTAGAGAGTAGGCTGTCCCTTTGAGTTCTACAGTGTACTGCCCTGGTCCTTTCACAGTCTATTGCCTGGAACACTTTAATGTATTGTTCTGAGTCCTTTCATGTCTTGTCTTGGATTCTTTGATGATTTTGGATCCCTCGGTGTCTTGTTTTGAATATATCAACGGCTTATCTTGGACTTTTTAATGTCTTATCTTGCATCCTGCAATGTATTGTCCTGTATCTTTCAATGTCTTCTCTTGGATCCTTCAGTGACTTGTCTTGAATCCTTCAATGACTTATCTTGAATCCTTCAATGTCCTGTCTTGGATATCTTTCAATGACTTCTCTTGGATTCTTCAACATCTGGTCATGAACCTTTCAATGTCTTCTCTCTAATCCTTTTGGGACTTGGCTTGAATCCTTCAATCTCTTGTCTTGGATCCTTCAATGACTTTTCTTTGATCCTTCAACGACTTTTCTTGAATCCTTCAATATCTTGTCTTGCAACTAGGTTAGGCTGTGGTCCTGATCTCTGTAACATACTGTCTTAATCTTTGGATAATTCTCCAGATCCCTGTAGTTCCTTGTAATTTGTCTGCTATCTTGTCCTGATCCTCTAGTGTCTTGTTGTGGCTCTAGGATAATGCATTGTCCTGGTCCTAGTGTAATAATGTTACCACTGAACAGTTAATGTGTTTGGTCGACACATTCATGTGTAAGGTCCTAACCCTTGACCTCTCAGGAGCTATTCTGTTCTATTAATAGTTTACAAAACTGTCCGAGAGAGAGAGAGAGAGAGAGAGAGAGAGAGAGAGAGAGAGAGAGAAATACGGGAGCCATATATTTTTCTGGGATCTCCATTTTCTTAGCTTTCTAACGGCCCGTACGAAGCGTATGTCTTCCCAAGAGGCCAGTGCGGGTGAGTGTATCACCCCTTTGGGCGAGCTGGTGCCCTATTCGAGTGAGGGGTGTGGGGATGAAATACTTTACCCTGCCCACCCTGCCCTGGAGTCTGGGTAGGACTCTCTGTTCCGGGATATCTAATCCCTTGACAGTGTGTGTATTGAATGTGGACAGGGTAATGTCAAGACCTTACTGTTGTTTGTTGTCCTGTACCTTTTTGTTTTTTTTTTTCATGCTGGAGACTACAGTCACGGACAAAAGTTCCCATCAGAACTGGGCTTAAATTGAAATATAAAGAGGTTCATGAATGAAAAAAAAAAAAAAGGAGAGACGAAGAAAGTATTTATGAATTTTGGAGACAGTGAAAAACCTGTCTCTTAAAAAGTGCCAGGTCATAGTTATTGGGAAAGACATGAGACGGTAGAGAGTTCCAAAGCACTGACGTGTAGGGAAACAAACAGTTATCAAAAAGGCCCATCTCTGAGTTGCCAACGGCCACACTGTAATCAGTGGATGCAGCAGCTTAACAGTTTGCCAGGGACTGCGTAGTCTACTAATTGTCGGGTCACAAAAGCAGTTAGCTCTCGGGAGCAAAAGCCAAAGTAATACCTATAGAAAAGGAAAAGTGAACCAACATTGCGGCGCACGGTAAGAGGGTCAAGTTTTGAAGATAGCCTGGGAGAGTTTATAGGTCGGACCGCTTTCAACTCGACTCTGTCAAGCGAGGATGCAGAGCTAGAACCACCTCAAATGTGAGAGCAGTACTCCATACAAGGACGGATCAGTCCTTTATATTAATGGAGCAACTGTTTGGAAAAAATGAAATTTCGACATCTAAACAGGGTTCCCATTTTCTTAGAGGCAGACTTAGCTATTTCAGTTATGTGAGGTTTCCAAGACAGAGTGGATGTTACAGCAACTACCAAGTATGTTAATTAACTCAGGAGGTGGCATTATACGTAAATCCATCAAGGGAGCGAGGAAAGTTGTGAGGAATATTCGATAGCTAGATGGACAGAAACTTGGTCTCGGAGGCATTAAACTCAACTGCTTTTCGTATTAATTGTGTCCTGCTGATACTTGGATAATGTGTTGCACTGACTCAGTGCCACTGGCCTATAGCGATCATCTAGGAATGAAATACTTTTACGTGATGTAGTATTTAAGCGTTTTTCATACTGTACTGGAACGGATACTATGGCCTGTCGCTGTTTGCATTTCTTTTTCGTACTGACCATCTTAAAGTTCTGACCTGACTGTGTGGTTGTGCTTTATGTTGATCTTACGAAAGAAAATGTACTGTCCTTCTCCCATGACAGTGAAGTGTTGTCCTGACCCTCATTACCGTTTTTCTTATTGATCACGTAATAGTATACTATCATCAACCTATGATCGATATTGTATTAACTCCACAACAATGTACTCACCTAATCATCTAGCAGTTGTACTGATCTAAGCACTTTTTTTTTTTACACAACATATTGATCCACTGATAATGTTGGCCGCACATATTATTCAATCATAACATTCGTATCCCCTCCCACCGAGAGCATGAACTGATGAGGCGACACAGAAAAAGAGAAAGTTTATTAAGTGGCGAAAAAGTTCTTATCTCCCTCGAAAAAAAAAAGGGGGAAAGGATAAATCTTGCAGGAAGTGATAAAGCAGGATATGGAACTCCTTCAAGGACCATTACTTGAAGGAGGCAAAATTGTGGGGTGGAAGGAGGCACCACAGGTAACAGGCTAGTAAGTGCAAGTGACCTGTGGAAAAGTATCTGCTGAGGAGGCCACATCGGGTATGAACACACTGAGGGGAAATGGACTGAGGAACTACCCTCTTGTGGGCAGTGAAGTGGGAGAATATACAGTAAAGGGGTAATGGTGTGGGAAAAATATACAGCGAAGGGAACTGGCGTGGGGAAGATATTTCTATGGAAGGTCCTGAACTATGAAAATATCCACTAACGGAAAATTATAAGCTGAAAAAATTATATCTCTTCAGGGGTATTATTGTGGAGGGAAATATATAGCCACAAACGGTGTCTGTCTAACAGGACAAACATCCTCAGAGGAAGGTCTGGGGCAGAAATAGTGAGTGCAGACAAAAATATCCTGAGAAAAAAATAAGTACCGAGAGACACTGAATTGGAAGAAATATCAGCGGAGGGAAGTGAGCCGAGCAATATCCGGCGGAGGAAGATGCCCGTCTGGATGTATCCTGTAGGAAAGAGCTCGAATGTGGCATGCATTGAGGAGGGATATTGGTACGCAGGTTTTTCCGAGCTGCTCTATAATTAATCACACAGAAAAAAAAAGCAGACACAGAAATATGGGATAAAAATTACAACAGAAAATTCGTGAGCTAAAATTAGTTTTGAGGGGGAGGGGAGAGGGAGGGGGAGGGGGGGGGGTTGTGGCGGACTGGAGGGTGGTGAAGGGAGGGTTTGAAGGGGGGGGGAGGGGGAGGTGTGAATGGCGCATGGCTGGACCCCGAGCCCACTCCACATCCCCCTCCCTATAGCCCAGGGCAGCCCCACTCTGGGTAATGAAACAGACGATAAATGCCACGGCTAAACTTGAACAGCCTGAACTGTTTTTGGAAGCGAGTGCTTTTGGGGGGCGGTGTGGGATGAAAATCGTTACTTCGACCCTGGTTTAAAGGGGATGATCCCACACGACCCGGACCAGACCAAGGCAGGTATATGAGGGCATCACGTGCCCACAACAGGTGTACAGTAAGGACACGAACCTCCGTGCCATATGAGGACAGATGTAAAGCCTAGTTCTGCGAGAGAGGGGGAGGTGTGGTGTGGCCAACAGCTGGGCAGGCAGAGACCCCACTGACCCAGTTCCCCAGCACTCACTACTGCCAGATAGGCCGCCCACCCTACCACCGAATCGTTACGACGTCGCTGACTTAAAGACGACCTGCTGTTGTATTTACCTGCTGTTAGTACCTGCTACTGTGTTTACCTGCTGCGGGTGTGAGTACCTACTGCCGCTGTGAGCACTTGCTGCTGGTGTGAGTGCCCCTGACGTGAGTACCTGCTGCTGGTGTGAGTACCTGCTGCTCTGTGTACCTTTCGGTGAGTGCATCTGCTAGTCGTATGTGTACATCCGTTGGCATGTCCACTGGTGAGCGCAAAAGAAGCCGTTACTCTCCGCTCGGCACTGACGCACACGGCTGCGGCGTCACTCCATCGTAAACACCGAACGACTCTATCATCGTAAGAGCACAAAACCCGCCTCCCAATACCTCCCCTGGTCCATCTTCTCATCCCGGCTCTCTCCTCGTATCCAGCGTCATATTTCGCATCAAAAAAACACTCGGGCAGTTTTCCTGCTATCGGAGATACCAAGGTTCTTCAATAAAGTCTGACATATACTCCTTTCCCCCAGTATTTTCCTTTTGGTTTATATAGAATATCATCTTTTGGACTTTCTCAATTTCATCCTAATCGATACAAATGTCTGGAGACGGATGTACCAGATGGACACACTAATCTCCTCCTTGCGGTAGGGATGGGATGACGTACAACACAGTGTAGACCTGTAGCCCCTCCTACGGAGAAAGGACCAACACAAGCACAGGTTCACACACCGAGGTCAGTGGTGTACATGACACTCCTTCCTCCCGCTCGGCTTGAACCCGCCCCACCCTCCCCACACTGCTGCTCTCACATGCCACCACTTACCCTAAATTCTCACCGAGTCTTCCACGTAAAAAATCTGACCTCGTTACGTATAGCGTTATCTAAACGCTGTATCGTTAGCTTTCTTTAAATATGACGATTTTCAGCTATTTTTCTCCTGCAGTTTCTCCTGTTATCTCCTCCACACATAAGAAGTCTTCCGGTCTGTCTTGTGACGTACTGTAGTGTCAGGAAATATTCATTTCTGTATCTTGCCTCATGCACTATTCTACTGCTTATGTATATGGTTTTCTGAACCAACCTGTAATGTGTGTCACGCCCTTACAGTTCCCGTGAGGGGATGTGGAGAAAGGTGTTGCACAACACAAACATTTCAAATCACAAAATATACCCTTCAGCCTGTTTCCCCCATTAGCGCACCTGCTGCTCTGTGTACCCTCTGGTTTGAAGGTTCCCTGTGTAACAAGTTGATTCGCGACACACGTCAGGAACTGGTTTTCCAGTTGGTCACCCTCACACCAAGCCCTTACTCTACCTCCCCGTCCGCCACCACCCTCATAAATACTGAGCCACCACACCTCCCATGGTCAGCGTCCGTGTGCCAAAATTGTGAATTATTCTTGGAGTCAGTCGTGTGCTGGTCGACAGTTATTGTGGCGTTACACACACACACATCACTCCAAACTAAATTAAGCTCAAGTTGTCCATGTCCTGTTCCTGTCGCCGCCCACACAGCCATGGCTGACCTGAGCACCACACAACTTTCCTTGTATCATTTACTGCATCACGCAGCTCCTCACTCCACGTTTCCCTCACATCAAGAGGACGACTTCCTGCCTCAATTTTGCTGCCAGTCTTCAAAATACTTGATAACTTTTCTATGGCGTGCGACATACGTATGGCTTTTGTGACCTGTTACCTCGTCTTTATAAATTACTCACCAGGAAAGCAATCGGAGAAGAGCAATGACAAGAAGCCTATGAAAGTCAAGAGGCGAGTCACAGCGGCAGGCCTGAGGGTGGTTGGTGGTGGCCACCTCAGCGGGTGGTGCCTCGTCTGGAGTGAGGGAGGACAGGAGGCGGGCGAGCGTGGCGCCGCCGTCTGCCGAACCCACTTCATTATTCATGGCCCGCGCTGATCTGACCCATCAAAGCAGATCGAGTTAGCATACTAACAACCCGCTAGACTTTGTTGCTGCCATCCGAACACAGGTTCTCCGTTATTAAGGGAACCTAATGCGGACACTAATGGGAGAAACACTGGAGTTTGATATTTTGTGAACTGAAATGTTTTTGTTTATATACATCTTTATCCCCTCACACTCACAGCAAGGGCGTGACACACAGTACTGGTCTGGGTCAGAACCATACATAGAGAGGAAGAAGAGGTATACAAGAGGCAAAGAACAGCGGTAGGCTGGGGGGCCCCTTAGATTCAGTACACAGACAGCGGGGAAGAGGCAAATTTTGGGTGTAGTGGAAGAACACACACTGACAGGTCCCTTGCATCGTCCCTCGCCCAGACAAAGGACGCGGCTGAAATTACTTAAAGATAAGAATCGCGAAACGCGCGCGCGTGCACACACATACACACACAAACTCAAACACAAATACACACACATAAACATGCATGCACACACAAACACACACAAAATACCTGAATGTCACATGCGGGTGTTGGGTCGCCAACTTTGGTAGGAAGCCCCGCAAAACCCCCAAACCATGTACAGTGAACTTACAACCTCACATAAATACATTCTCTTGCTAACATGTTTCACCTTTGACGTCAAAGGGCAAGTGCATTCCGTAAGCGATGCTCACCCGAACGAGTTTAGGATAACACCAGAGTCTCTGTAACCGGGTAACTTATCTCCTTGGTGTTTTTCCAATGTCACCCCGTTAAGGATAACGGTACAATCCTTGAGCACGACAGTTCGAGCCTCAAGAGTAACGGTACAGTCCTTGAGAACGACAGTTCGAGCTTTAAGGGTAACGGTACAGTCCTTGAGAACGACAGTTCGAGCCTTAAGGGTAACGGTACAGTCCTTGAGAACGACAGTTCGAGCCTTAAGGGTAACGGTACAGCCCTTGAGAACGACAGAGCGATCCGTAAAGATGACGGTCAGATCTTTGAGCATGACAATTCGATCCTAAAGGACGACGGTACGGTCTTGAGCACGACGGTACAGTCCTTGAGCTCCAAATTACGACCTATGCATCGTACCGTCGTTGTTCAAGTATCGCGTCGTCGTGCTCAAGGGTCGTACCGCCGTTATCTAAATACAGTATTGTCGTGCTCGAGGGTCGCACCGTCGTTGTCCAGGTACCGTGAAGTCGTGATCACCAAGGGTCGTACCGTCGCGGTCAGCGGCTAATCCAGCAGTAGAACCGACTGCTGTGGATACACTTTCGTGTCACGGGTGACGACGGAGACAAGTGGAACCAAGACAAAACGATAATCCTCGTTGCCTCACAATGATCCTATGTGGTCTCTTTGTCATAAACCACAATATGTCGTCATCTTACTTATCTCCCTAGTTAAACTCAGAACACTGGGCGCTGGAGGAGGTGGCTGCGCAGGTGATGTTGGGAGATGACGGTGGGCGGTGGCTGCAGTGGTGGGGGAGTGGTGGGTGGGTGTGGTGGAAGGGTGAGGCCCAGTCCGGAATATAAAGGGAAATGCGATCATAAAGCAACACTCACCACCTGCACCGCCCCACATGTGACACACCCACACCCACACACACACACACACACAACCCACAGATACACAGACAGACAGACAGACAGACAGACAGATGCACACACACACACCCACACACACACGCACAGAGTCGTCTGGCCTTCACCTCTGTATTACGCCCTCGCTTGCTTTCCTTTACTGTTTCTCTCTCTCTCTCTCTCTCTCTCTCAGTGTGTGTGTGTGTGTGTGTACGGTGCCTGGAGAAGGGCCACCACAGAAGAGGCCGCTGCAATACTTCTCAACACTGGTCCTCAGACCAAGGGGGAGGGGGCAGGGGGAGAGGGCGGATGAACCGTGTCAGGGGGCTAGAGGGAAGAAAGGGGCGAGCCCCCAGGGGCTGTGCTCGAGGAGTGTATAGCACGAGGAATGTACGGAGGTGAGAGCTGGGAGAGCGGGAGTGGGAGGTGCTGGGTGAGAGGGAGGGAGGGTAGTGAGATCTAGGAGAGTGGGAGGTCCAGGGTGGAGAGACGGCAGTAAGAGCAGGGAGAGTGGAAGGTGCAGTGTGAGAGGCAAGATGGTGAGAGCTGGAAGAGTGGGAGATTCTGGGTGTGAGGTTGGGAGGTGAGAGCTTGGAGTGGAAGACCCTGGTTGAGAGGTAAGGAAAAGACAGCTGGGAGAGTGGGAGATGCTGAGTGAGAGGTAGGAAGATGAGAGCCAGGAGAATGAGAAACGCTACTTGAGAGGTAGAGAGATGAGAGGTGGGAGAGTGGGAGGTGCCGGGTGAGAGGTAATGAGGTGAGAGTGCGGGAGGTGCTGGGTGAGAGGAAAGGTCATGCAGTGTGAGAGGTAGGGTAGGTGAGAGCTGGGAAAACATGGTAGACAGAAAAGTAGCTGAGTGGATGGTCTATGACGAGGTTATCTGCTGGAGGACAGCAACAGTATTCCTGGTCCTTGAGCTACACAGGAAGAGTCGGGACAATACGGCAGAAGGCTCCTCCTCACCCACCTCTCCTTCAGGCACATCACCCGCAAGGAGTACAGCTCTGGAGAGAGTATACTGACACGGATATTTTATAGGAAAGTGTGAGAGGAAAACGCATATTGCGTTTTCTTACCTGAACTAGTCCATCTACATATAATTAATATCAGTAATGTATTTGTCCAACTGTGATTTAAAGGTTGTGATAGTTCTTTCCCAGAAGACATCTGGTGGCGGGTTATTCCGGTGTTCTTATTCTACAACTCTGCATTAAAGAAAGTTTAATTCTTTTTTTGTCAGCGTTTGTCTCCCATCTTCTTCTTAACTTCATGTTGATATTTGGACACCATTGTATCTTTTTCTAGGATGAGGAAACTGTCGAGATTTATGCTTCTAAATTGAGAATTTTTTTTTGGATCACAGAGTCTGCGTCTTTTTTAAGGGACTATACTTTTAGATCTCTAAAGGTGGAGCGCTGAGAGGTAGGGAGGGAGGGGAGAACAGGGGGAGTGAGAGGTACAGGGTGAGAGGTGGTGGTGAGAGCTGAGAGTCTGGGAGATACAGAGTGAAAGGTAGGGAAGTGAGAGCTGAGAGAGCGGAAGGTACTGGATGAGAGGTATGGAAGTAGGAATAAAGAACGTATAACATGAGAACTATGAAAGTGAGTTGTAGGGAATATAGGAATGGGATGGGCATGAGGTGATGTGTAGATGATGGGCGATGATAAAGGGAGGTGCAGGGGCAGAGGGATGGGTGGGCAGGGGAGACGTTGCTTGAAGCTCAAAGCTGATGGGGAGGGAGGGAGGTGACGGTCGGTAGAAGGGAGGAGTACAAATGATGGGCAAGGATGGGATAAACAGGAGAGGCAGGAAGCCAAAGGCAATGGGCAAGGATGGAGAAGTGATGGGCAAGGGGCAAACGACAGGGATCAGAAACAGAGAGATGTGGAATAATAGGTTGAGGGTTAGAGACAGGATGAGGGTAGACGGAAGAGCCAGCAAAAGGATAGGGTAGTGAAGGAGTGTGGAGGATGTGAGGAGGGAGGTGTGATAGGAAGACGAGGGGTCGTGGGGACGTGAGGGGAGCATGGCTAAGAAGGGAGGGGGAGGCAGTGACTAGCGACTGGCTGGACGGAGCTAGGCTGCCAACCGCCGTCCGGGGGTAACTTTTGTGTTCGACAGGCAATATAATCAGCGTCGAGGTGATATCCAAGAGCGGTGAGATGCCAGTGTTGTGGACTCCAGCGGTGGACGGTTCTGTCTCGTCCATGACTCACAATCCGAATGCCAAATGATATATTTTCCTCCCAGAACATACACACACACACACTAGCTCGACAGGCCGCAACGCTTCACTTCAAACTTCCAACCGAAATTTCCAAGCGATGAACGAGATATGACACCACCACCATATTGCGTACTGCTCTCACCTCGAAAAGAAAAACCAATAAGCCGATAAAATTTGACATCTATAGAGGCCTACCGCAGATGCCAATAAACCTTTCGGTCAGAGTCTTCCATTATTCCTGTCATCCTCTCCAGCCAGATATCCTGCCTATTCTATGGCCATCGTTTCTTATCACCGTCAAAGACCTCAGGGTTTCTAAAACTTCAAAGATATCTCCCTATAATAAGATTCAACGAAGCCTATCCAATAAGGTCTTTCTTCGGAGCTCCTTCGTCAAAAGATGAAAAATGCGGCCGATGGCAACTCCTGGTGAGGGGGGAAAAAATAGCACAGTCATAAAGACGGTATTATATAGGGAACTGACAACTGTAGCATTCTCACGATGGTCCAGCTGTGTGTGAACTACTTGGAAAATGGGATATATATATATATATATATATATATATATATATATATATATATCATTTTATAACTTTTTTATCA
>JAYMFT010258871.1:0-10798 GCA_038088735.1 Panulirus argus
AGAGAGAGAGAGAGAGAGAGAGAGAGAGATAGATAGATAGACAGAGAGAGAGAGAGAAAGAGAGAGAGAGAGAGAGAGAGAGAAGATTGCTGCTATAAATCTTGCTTTGTCTCACGCACGTGTCAAAGTGGCTGATGCATTTAACTCCCTCAGCAAATACTATTGATCTTAACGGCTGTTCAGTTCTAGGTAGTTATAAACAATCACCCCTAACTTACACAGCATAGATGGTCTATTTTCAGCAATTTCTTATACGAAGGTAACTGACTAGCATATCTGCGGTGCTCCGAGGTTGATGCAAAAAATATCTGTGAAGTTGAGGAAGGTAAACCGAGCAGTTGTTTACTCATGGTGGTACAGTCAATATATGTATGATATTTCATTCTACTGACCACAAATGATAACAGAAGAAGTTTTTCATACTTCTGAGAACACTGCTCGTGATCTGCAACGATAATGCCACAGTTTTGTCTCTTATCCTTCCCTGCATGATAACCCCAAACATACGCTTTCTGGTATCCAACCGATCATGCATACGAGGTCCAGGACATCAGCCTAACTGACCTGACAAACATTTCATTCTTCTTCCTATTCATATTCTTCATTATTCTGAATCTTATTTCCTTGTGGTCACTATTATCTAACTGTCCTCCCACCTCAGCTTCATCTGTAAGGTTGTTTGCATTTGTCAGTAGCAAATCTAAAGTGTTATTACCCATGGTCTCCTGGGAAATGTGCTGTGTTAGAAAATAATCTTGGACTGTCTCTATAAATTCCTCTAACTCAACATCTCCTGTATCATCATCCTAGTTAATTGTACTGAAGTTGGAATCACCTAGAATAAATGCATTTTAATCACAAGCCTTCCTATTTTCTTCCCATAAAAATTTTCCACTCAGACTATCTAATCTGGGGGCTCTGTATAATACTCTTAATAATAAACTTTTATTGTTTTCATCTATTTCAACTCAAATCGATTCTGTGATTTTTGTTACTTTAATGTCACTCCTGTTACAGCTTTTAGTATTGTCCCTAATATAAAGTGCTACTCACCTCCTCTCCTATCCTTCTTGTCAGCCGTGTAATGTTTGTATCCATTAATATAAAACTCTGACAACAGATCTCTGTCTTCTAATTTTATCCATGTTTCAGTTAAACAATATATATAGCTCCGGTGCTGACTATCGCCCACAGATGATCCATCTTCTTTCTTAAACTCCTATGATTTGTATAGCATACATTAAGCCCTTTATAATTTCCTACAGTACTCCCCTTTCTTTTCTTGTATTTCTTAATACATCCTTGATTAGGCTTTTCTTAGCATTAATGTCCCTCACCCCTGACCCTCGTTCCTTGACCGAAAACATCTAACGTAAAAAAGACATCCCTGAAACCTCCTTCGTTACCCGATGCATTTTTCTTTGTCTTGCAAGATGAACCACTGTTCATATACAGTATCCTAAGCTCATTTGACCTAAAGCACAGGAGAGCACTGACTACCTTCATTGAACAACTGAAGCAAGACGACTCTGGTTCTGATATTCGACCGAGATCTCATATTTCTGACATAGGTCAAACTCAAGTCACAACCTTTGACTTACTGAGTCGTCATCTCACCATAAAATTTCCTTTACTACTGGTGTGTGTGCATCAAATGTCTTATCACTGTAGCCACAGTTATTGTTCTCACGGAGGATGGTACCGGTGTGGCTTCAGCTGCAGTCGTTACAATGTGTCTACAATTTTTCTTATTCTATTCCATGTATGGCTAAGGCTGCTGTTGGTTCGAGTATAACCACAGGACCTTACAGTATTGCTAATTTGTCCCAGTAGGTATTTCAGTGTGCTCTCAGCCGTTGATTCCTACACCTTTTGCCAGTGGTTGGTGTTATAAATGAAGCCACATTTGCTTTCACTGATAATGTCATAGCTACGGGAGTGTTTGTTAGCTATCTCTCCTGCCTATGTTGGTGTGGTAACAGTTGCTGTTTATGGTATTGTTATAACATTTGTCATGACTGTGGTCACAGGTGTTGTTACAAGTGTTATATTATTGTTACAATAATGAAATATTGCTTGTTACATGTACTCCAGTTAATCGTGTGGGCACAGGTAGTTTTTTTACCAGTATAGTCCGAGCTTTTGTTATAAGTGTGACAACAGATTCTGTTATCACTTGTTTCAAGGAGGGCACTATTCTTCTTATCACTTTACACCTATACAGTTGTTATCCAAGTTTATTCACTCAAAAAAAAAAAAAAGACAAAAAATAATTAGATGCTTTCTGTATTTACCCGTTATGTAGTGTGAGCAGGTAGTGTATTTTGAGATAGATAGCCTGTCACACTTCATGGCTGTCGGCTTCAGTTACTGTTAATTCAACGAAATCGTAATGCAAGGATCATCCCTCCAGCTATGCAATAATACTCGCCCAGCACTGTACTCATTTATCTGCAAGCACTCAGGATCCTTAACTATGACCGTGCTCTTGTGTGATGTACTGGTGAAGATTTCTATGAACAAGTAAGTGTTTATACTTGTAACAAACTTATTGTTAATCATGGCAGACAACGTAAAGATATTCAGGGAAACCCAAAATGTACACTTTCTGTACCAGTGCAATTAAGATGAATTAAACCAGGTGGCAGGTGCGTATGAAATTTTTTTTTTTTTTTTGTGGTCACATATCAAAAGTGATATGCAGAAAGGTTGGGATTAAAGGTTGTCCTGAGAAAAAAAAAAAAATCTAATTTTGGGATATCCTGGATCTCAACGCTGAAAGATGTGTTAGAGTGGACAGAGGAGTCTTACTCTGGCGAAGAAGTAAGTGTAAGAGGATTAAGATCAGGGATAACTGTCCCATTACTTAATATGAATCTTTAGAGTGGATTTGTGAGTGGCAGTGTAAAAGCATGGGGTATGTGAGGAGCTTTCTTTATGTGGAATACACATGCTATATGAGAATGAATTGGCTAGTGACAAATTAGTCCCAAAGCCTATTATGAATGAAAATCCATTTTATGTAGATGCTACTGTAGAGGTGAACCACGTAACGGATAAAAATGTGGAGAATGACTCAAAAGAGTGTAAACCTGATGGTGATGTACAGTACGGTGAAACTGTGACAAGGGCAATGAAAAAGAGATAAGTTAAATTCATAAATACTTTCCTTTGTCTTTTCTTTTCCTTTTCTTTTCCCGTTCTATAATTCTCAATATTTCAATTAAGGTCCGGCCTTGATGTGGACTTTTGTCCGTGACTGGAGCCTTCAACATAAAAAAAAAGTATGATTTAGGTGATATAATTAATAAAGACGAGTCTGTAACCAAAGATTATACAGTGGGATCGGAAATGAGAAGTGTTCTGTGGTAAAAATTGATATACATCCAGATTTTTTTGTGGACAGAGAGGTGTTGATAAAGATACAGGAGAGTGATGGTAATTTGAAAGAATGTTGGAGTGAAGCTGCTAGAAGTGGGAGTGAGAGTGATGTGTTGCTTGAATTTTATGTACTAAGTGATATGTTAATGAGGAAGCGGAGGCCTGCTCATGTTCCAGCATCTGGTCACTGGAAGGTAAGAAAGCAGTTTGTTTTTCTAAAGAAATATAGGGTACATGCTACTGCTTTATCCCATGAATCTTGTTTTTCTGGACATTTGGGAGTCAGGAAGAAAACTGATAAGTTACTAACTCATTTTTTTAGCCAAATATGAAGAGTGAGGTATCCAAGTACTGTAAGACTTGTGAAATATGTCGGTGAGTGGGTAAACCCAGCCATACTATACAGCCAGCACCATTGCTGCCAATTACTGCTTTTCTTAAACCTTTTAGCAAAACTGTAACTGCTTGTGTAGGTCCTTTGCCGAAAACACTTAAAGGAAATCAGTACTTATCAAAAAAATTTTGAACGTGTACCATACCTCCAGAAGCAGTACCATTACGTAGCATACATTCTAAAAATACTGTAAGATAGTTAGTGAGATATTTCTCCTGTGTGGGTCTGCCTGAAATTGTACAGTCAGACAAGAGAAGTAATTTCACTTCAGGAATGTTCAAGAATATGTGAAAGAGGTTACATATAAAACAAAATGCGTAGAGTGCTTATCACTCACAAAGCCAAGGAGTTGTGGAGAAACTCCACCAGACTTTGAAAAATACTTTAAGAATGTATCGTGAGGAACTGCCTGTACACTGGGATAAAGGTGTGCTTTAGCATTGCTTGCAATTAGAGGTGCAATAGAAAGATCTACAGGTTTTAGCCCCTTTTCAGCTGCTGCATGGACATAAAGTGAGAGGTCCATCGAGTATGTTGAAGAAGTAGATAGGGAGGAGTGATTCTCCTGGGTTAAGTAAATATCAGATTTTAAAAAAGATTGTATAGGGCTAGAAAGATTGCTGTAGAAATCGTGAAATAGTTTCAGAAGAATATGAAAGTATGGTATGACAAGAAATCTAGAAACAGAGTTCAAAACGGGTGATCAAGTGTTGGTATTTTTGCTGCAAACAGGAGATCCTTTGAAAGCAAGATGTTGTGGTCCCTGGGCGATCGAAAAAAGTGGGAGAAATTACTATATTGTAAATACTCCAGAAAGACGCAGGCCAAACCAACTGTGTCACGAAAGCATGATAAAACTCATTTATGATAGAAATTCTATTATGGATGATAATAGTAGCAATGCGTGTTGTGCATGTGTCAGGTCTGATGATACAGAGGCAATGGATAAAAGTGAAAATATAAAGTTGGGGAGATGTGGAGATACACTATTTAACAATTTGAATGTGTTAAATAACTTAGAAAAGAAGGTTGATCATTTAGAAACTGAGAAGAAAGGTGAAATCATACAAATTTTACAAGAGTTAAGGTCTTATTTTCTGATGTTCTTAGGAGAACTTATGTAATACAGCATGATGTTGAGGTTGAAAATGCAACACTCATGTAGAGTGAATTCTAAGGTGAGGGAGATAATGAGAAAAGAAGTACAGTACATGCTTGTCAATGACCTGATTGAAAAAAAGTGACAGTTCTTAGAGTTCACCTTGTGTATTGGTGACTAAGCCTTATGGGTATTTCCTATGAATTCTGTACCGATTGCAGAAAGGTAAATAAAGTCACTACAGCTGACTGGTATCCTATTCCAAGAGTGGATGTTTGTCTTGATGAGATGAGAGATGCTAAATTTGTAACTTAGGTTTACTGAGAGGGTTTTCGGAAGTACCTCTGACCGAAAGAACAGAAGAAATTTCTGAATTTGTAACTATGGATGGTTTCGATCAGTATAAACTGTTACCCTTTAGTATAAAAAACAGTGGAAGTACTTTTCAAAGATTAGTAAATCAAGTATTTTGTGATGTTAAGGATTGTTCTGTGTATATAGATGATTTCGTATTTCATTAAAAAACTTGGAAAGAACATTCGTATTTACCGAGGGAGGTGTTTAATAGGTTGGACCAATCAAATTTAACTGTAAACCTTGTTAAGAGTGAATTTGCTGGAGTAATTGTAGAATATATAGGCTACGCTGTTGGTCAGGGATGTGTCAAACCAACCAATGTTAAGGTGGAAAGTACTGTAGGATATCCAGCACCTACTAATAGGAAAGAGTTAAAAAGATTCCTTGGTATGGCTGGATACTATCATAGGCTTTGTAAGAACTTTTCAACCATTGCATTACCATTAACCAACTTTTTCCAATTTCTTATTTCTTCAAAGAAGTTTCTTTCGTATCAGAAAATGCATAGTACTATTGAGAAGGAAGCATTTGGCAATGATATCGAGAAGGAAGCATTGGCACTGATACTGAGTATGAACCATTTTGATGTTTATTTGAGGGGATCAGGAAGGTCGATTCAAGTGTTTATGTATCAAAATCCTCTTGTATTTTTGCATGAGATGAAAACTGTAAACCAACTTTTGACAAGATGGAGTCTTTTGTTACAAGATCATGATTTGGTTATTAAACGTATAAGAGGAAATGATAATGCTGTAGCTCATGCCTTGCCCCGTATTCCAGTTTGTCAGGAGTCATGCCTTTTTTGGGAGGGGGATGCTACAGTCATCGTCCCCTCTTTCCCAATAATTGTTTCAGTTACCTATTACATATTTTGTTTTCTTTGAAGTACATCATACAATAAAGTCTTTTGAAAAGTGTGATTGCTGTATGCTAAAAGGTGAAAGTTTGTTTATTTGAGTGTGTATAGATTGATAGTATGTATCTTTACTATTTTTACAATGTATGAGAGACTAAGATACATATACAATAAAAGACAAAATTAATAGAAAATATTCTTATACAACGATAAGAAAGTATTAAAATGTTTTGTTTTGTTTCTCTCTCTCTCAGATCTTAGGTTTTGGCTAGGATGTTGTACAGTGCTTGTCTGGTAAATGTATAAGAGTATCTGTTTACATCTTGGTTAATTCAAATAATTATGTTGTAAACTGATGTCAGCATATTTGTATACGACTGACCAAGTGAGATAAATAGAGGAAGAGGATTGTTTTTGGAGCAAATTATGTTATGTGTATATGTTGAGAGCACATGTTTATTTTGATAATGTAAATACATTATTTTTTTACTTTTATAGAACTGTGTTTGGAATTTAAACCAGTGCTGAACGAAAAGATAATATCAAGCGGCCGTCAGCTGTCAGGAGACGTTAATCATATGGTAAGGGGATCTGTGTCAAACCTAAATCTTTCTGTTAACAGAAGCCAATATTTCAGATTTTTTTTATCTAATAGGACTATGGGCTGATTATACATCGTTAGAAGATGGGTTGAGGTCGTAACTTACTACACACCCCCTCAGTCCTGTCCCTATATTTCCTCACCCTGTGGGTCATCTCTGCCTGTGTCTGAGATTCGTCATAAAGCATCAGGTTATCCCTTATCTGTGTGCACTCTTGACTTCTCATTTTTTTCTTCAGAAATGATGCCAGCCTCGCCGACGATTGCTCGTAGACAAGATACGTCACGCAGGCCGTTCTGGAGAGACCTGACAGAGTAGGGCTGGAGACTTTTGTTGTAGGGAAGTAATATGACTGCTGCATTTCATGTCGTTAGGAGGCTCGGGCAGTTCTTGAATAGCAGTGTCTCCCGTGCCTGTATGGACTGACATGCTGTATCTAAGATGTCAGAGTTTAGTTATTGTATAATGTTCTTGAAAGATGTAATATACGTCAGTTGTTCACTATACTACTTGATGTTTGATATCTATGTTTGTGTAGTTATCAGGTAAGTTACAAAATTGTAGGAGAATTTGGTCTAAGGATTATTCATGATTAGCAAAGACCTTGCTCAGGTTTTGTAGTGGGATGTGGGCACTAAGATCAAATGTAAGTTGTTTTTAAGAGAATATTAAAGAAATTTAAGGACTGGTAACGATATCAGTACCTAAGTTCAAAGCTAATATGTATCAAAGAAGGAAACCATTCATTTTCTCATTATTTGTCTAAACACGCGAAGTCTCCATGGTTAACGAAAAAGGGAACTAAAGATGTGAAAAATATTCATCTTTTATAAAATGTTCCTAAACGTAAATCCTATACCTATAAACTTTATGAATCATGAAGGATAAATTATCATAGGAAAATTAACACCAGCATAAATTGCTTTACCTTGTTCACCCAGATCTGATAGCTGGGTGGACACAAAGCTTAGCTTTAATTGGTGGACAGAAACAAGTGAAGGGTGTGCGTGGAGTAGAGAGTCACTTTAATTACCGGACAGCAATGACTGGCCGACGCGGGAACATCATCTCGGGCCAGGGGGTGGCAACCCGGCACCAATCTGGCTGCTTTAATGGCTTAGCCTACATTTTATTCCCATCTATTGGTTTACTTACAGTTAGACAGATCAAAGGATTGCGTTACTTAGGATGTATCTAAAATATATCTTGATACTTTATTATTATTGCTGGTTAAGACTTGAAAATCTGACAATTGTTATAACACTGGCTCATGCACCTGCTCCGTAAACGCCGTCTCTTACCTGTTCACGACACCTGTCAAGTCTATTACATCATACTATAATGAAAGGTTTTCATAACACCATCACACTGGAGTAAGAAAGTGTGAAATAAACAACTACAAACCTTTGAATAATTGGGGAGTAAGTTGCAGCGTCGGCAGACTTTGGCACGCGCCGCTTTAGTTTCCCAACATTTCTTCATTTTCAAATATTTCCTCGGCCAGAAAAAAAAAAAAGAAATACGAGGTGGTATAACATTTCAGGAATAGTATTTGTTTCATTTTGTATCTCCCGAAATATAGTGCCAGGTGCAAAACGCATCGTGGCGAATAAATACGAAAATATTAAACTGACGATCTGAAAGCGCCGGTGCCAGATGTAAGCTCTTTGAACTCCTAATGTCGAATTTGCCTATGTTTTTCTTTGAGTCATGTAAGATAAAGTTAAACAAAAACGAATTACAAAAATTACGTATACTGGCAAATAATAACTATTCATAAAATAATGAAAGCTGGCATATAACCAATATTTACAGAATGAGCTAATTCATTTGGAACCATTTCATTACGAGACAAAACTCATAAACTTGATTAAAAACACCTACATGCCCGCATTTACTTCAAACGTCGCTCATCGTTTTATAAATCTTTATAGTCAACTTTAATTTGCTTTGATAACAGCAAACTTTTAAAGCTAATTTTCGTCTCTTTAGCTTCGGAAATTATTCCATACTTAAACTGGTTACTCATATTGCAAGTGATTTATAAATATATAGTTATGTGTGTTAAAAGAAGAAGAGCTCTAGATTTGCCATGCTCTTCGCTCTTGCATCAACCAATGAACACCTTTAACTCAAACGCTTCTTGGCTCCAGCTATCAGAGCTGAGTGAACAGGGTATACAGCAGTTTCATCAGCAAAATCTTACGGCAAACCTTCTCATAGATCTCGAGTCCTTCTCTTGATTATTTCTGTGCACTGAGATACAACTGATGCTACTCTCTCTCTCTCTCTCTCTCTCTCTCTCTCTCTCTCTCTCTCTCTTGTGGTGAACACTACGCGCCGATCCTGTCTCATAGCAAAATCTCGTCTCCTGTGCGCTAGGGCAGGTGTACTATCACTCCCGCTTATTCTTTCCTCAGGTAACCATACTGATCACACCTCACAACACTGGTGTCCCCTGGTCACCATAATGTTCATACTTCACAACACTTGTGTCCTCTGGTTACCATACTGATCATACCTCACAACACTGGTGTCCTCTGGTCACATGCTGATCGTACTTCACAATACTGGCTTCCATTAACTGCCAAGAATATTTCCTCTCCAAGCTCTTCGCTAACTCTTCTGGTATTTCTCCTCAGTGAACTTTTAATTTCTTACCTTCCCATACAGTTCACGTCTCTCCTTTGATGTTAAGGTTAAATCTTGCTTTTGCAGCCGTAACTGATACATTCTTTCCTCCTCCAGTGAAAATTGGTTATTGACTGTCACTAGTCTTTTCGAATTCCTCAAAGATCTTGATGATTCCTTCCACAGCTTCGTACATCACTGTGGACATTACGCATCACTGAGTACATTGTACATCAATGTTTTGATATCTTCGAGACATGAGGATATGTTCCCACAGTCAGCAGCAGTGAACCAAAAGCAACTGAATACTGAAAAGCCTGTAAGGATTGTGCAGTTGCAATGCACAAGACATGAGTAGTGGTTGAACACAACTAAAGTGACCTGGTCTCATGGTGATTGCGCTGCTGTGATCCGTAACACCATGGGTACCCAGGTCTATTATCGGTATACTGTGACGATAAGTCAAGGCTGATATGTAATTGAACTGACTCACGCAGTAGACATATAAGAACTACATCATAACTTACATGAGAATAAACAATTTTCCCATCTCTTCTTTAACTGAAGAGTACAAAAGTATAAGACAATACCAGAAAGATGCCATGGATTTTTGGATATGAAAAAAGATACTTTATGGCATTAATGTCATGAACAAAATTAATGGCTGCTTCCAAGTGAGATCCCACGAACATATCAATATCCGAAAGGAAAATTTTGGTAACGTAATGATTCAGTATAGCTCAGGTGAGGTGCATATAGGCATTGCATTTAGGTTAGTCAAATGTATTGAAATAAGAAATATCCCTCGTGATCTGTGGTTACTAGTATCATATAAGTAGTGTTACTTTACAGGACAGCTCACTCTGTTGGAAGTACACCTTTGGTTTTGAATGTAATGACTATGACATTATTTTTGATAAAATATCCCATTTAGTGACTGAGAGACAAGTATCACGATATGTTATTCCTTTGAATTTAATCAATAATCCACATAAATAGTAAACCACGTATGGGACAGCACACTAGCTGATAAACATGGCCATTTTACCTTCTATATGATAAAGTAGGTGGAATTGCAGCTTCCTATAATGGATATAAAATGAAACAGACTAAATCTATATCAACCTATCAACTTGATTAGAAAAGTGTTGTCAACAGAGTTACCAAGTGAAAATGCTGTGGTATAAAGTAAGCTTTTAAGATGCTAAGACGCATGTAGCTATCAAATCTTTCATTCTTACGACTGCTCCTTCAACAGCAGTACTACCACATCCTTAGCTCTCGACCTTACACAAACCGTTTGCACTCTGAAAATTCCCAACTCATTCTCTCTCTTTCCCATTCTATTTTTTTTTTCACTCTGAAGGAGAGCATCCAGCTTCCTCTCCTCAGCACACACACACTCTCTCTCTCTCTCTCTTTCTCTCTCTCTCTCTCTCTCTCTCTCTCTCTCTCTCTCTCTCTCTCTCTCTCTCTCT
>JAYMFT010258893.1:0-10797 GCA_038088735.1 Panulirus argus
TTCAGGTGCCAGTATTTACGCTTAGAAAGGGCTGCTGGAGGAGGAGGTGCAGTTCGAATAGATACATTTACAAGAGTAAATCATTGAGAATGGTGAATGTGAGGGCTTCAATCACTCCACCATCCGTATGGGAGGAACTCAACCATTCCCTTGCTGAGTATTGCGTGGTCTAGCTAGTGGTGTGGACGCACAAGCAGCCAGCAAGGTAATATAAACAAGCAGGTGTAGTGGAAAGGTATTATAAACAAGCCGATGTAGTAATAAGGTATTATAAACAAACTCGTGTAGTAGGATGATTCTTAATTGGCAGGTATAGAAGATATTATAAACAATTAGGTTTAGCAGTAAGGTATTATAAACAAGTAGGTTTAGTAGTAAGGTATTACAAAGAAGCAGGTATAGTAGTAAGGTATCACAAACAAGCAGGTGTCATAGCAAGGTCTTATAAACAAGCAGGTATAGTAGCAAGGTATCATAAACAAGCAGGTGTAGTAGCAAGTCTTATAAACAAGCAAATGTAGTAGCAAGGTATCATAAACAAGCTGGTGTAGTAGCAAGGTATTATAAACAAGCAGATGTAGTAGTAAGGTATTATAAACTAACACGTGTAGTATGATGATTCATAAGTGGCAGGTATAAGAGAAGATGTTATTAACAAGCAGGTGTTGTGGCAAGGTATTGTAAACAAACAGGGGTAGTGGGAGGATATATTAAAAAATCGGTGTAGTGGGAGGATATATTAAAAAATCGGTGTAGCATTAACATGCTATAAACATGCAGATGTAACAGCATGGTATTACTTTTGATAAAGATAATCAGGGACAGTGGTTCGGTAGTAAGCAAGTACCTTAAGAAGGCATTTCTTAATAGTTCTAATCAGGAAGTGTGGTGGTGTTAACAAGCAAGTGTAGTGATGCTATCCAGAGAGTATTTTTGTGGTAACCAATAAGTTTCGTGGTATCAACAGCCTATGTGTTGACAGGGAAGTATAGTGGTGTTAACCAGTAAGCTGAGTAGTGTTAACCATCAAGTGCAGTGGTGTTAAGAAGCAAGTGCAGTGACATAAACCAGCATCTGTAATGGTTTTAACCAGCAAGAGTAGTGGTGTTAACCTTCAGGTTTAGTGGTGTTAATAAGTATAGTGGTAAAGGAAAGCAGGAAAGTGGTGTAAATAAAAGAAAACGGTCTTTTCCTCTCACATAGGTAAACTCTGTGTTGTAATACCTTTTTTTTTCTCTCTCTTTCATCAAATACGTTCCCACATTGGATATCGATACTTTTCCGCGGAGCGCATGTTCAAAAGCTATGATTTTATCAGTACGTTACGTTATTACAAATCCATCAGAGTGGTGAGGGCTTTTGAATTAATCTCGGGGAAAATGTGGGTTTGAAATTAACGGTATTATTTTTTTTTAATCTCAACATGAAAGGCCTTTTCCAATACCTCATTTAAACATATATATGTATTTTTAATTTGCCTTCAAAACCGTATTTATATTCATATATCATTGATCCATAACGATGAAAGTAATGTGTCGGCAGTTTTTCCAAATAAACACGGGTGTCCTGATGGTGTTTTCTTTCTCTCATTAAAAAACTGATACTAGAAGGATTTAAGAAACGGACGAGAGAACGAGAGGGAAGGTGATGGAATTTGTTTCACATTTTTGTCAAGATGCCATTTTTCAATATTCCAAAGTGTAATGAAACAGTCTTCAAAGGCCTTAGACTGTGGTATATTTCGCCAGCGAAATTCTGAAGATCGTACTTCATGAGTATGATTCATTCTTTATAGCCAACATCTTGCAACATCGGGGAATATAAATGTGGTCATATTTGGCCACTCGCGTCCGAGCTTTAATTAGACTCACGCCAAAGTGCCCGCCTAGTGACGTTACATCAGAAGGCCTCTCCGGTTCAGATGGCTCTTTTGATGTCAGCTGTGATGAGGGTTGTCGCGATGTGAGTGATGGAATCAGGACGTAACAGAATCGGATCGAAGTAGCGTACTGGCGAGGGAATGAAAGTGAAAATTGATGAAAGAAAAAGGTATGGGCAAGGGTTAAGGGGTAGCAGACTGGTGGGAGGTGTACAGAAGCAGGTGTTGAGGTGTGAACTACTGTGCCGAGGAACCACCAGTTATGCGATGTAGATCGTAATGGTTATGGAGGTTGTAATGGTACCCCGATACTTTAGTCTACAACTGGATTTACACCTTTGGAGACGTTTACAGAGGCTTGGTAGGATGTTATACATTCAGTGGCTGGCACTGTGTAGATGCATTTGTGGGAGAAGGTTAAGACAAAATGACAGAAACTCTTGTTTGATGTGACCCAGAATTTGGCAGTGTCATGAAACAGTTGATGGTAATATATTACATGAAGATGAGGCCGCAGTTTGTGGATTGCATGACTGTCACAAATAACCAGTTAGTAACAAGTTACGCCTCTCGTTGTGTGGTCTCTCCAACCCTGCCATATTACCAACAAGCAAGGATGCCTATCATAAGCACGAGATCCGTGCAAATTACCAAGCTGCCAATTAACGACGTTCCTTAGAACCTGGACCAGCTATGGCCACACCTCACGGTGATGGATGGACGGTGGTAGAGTAACGATATAACAGTAAACTGGATGGATATCCCGACAGCGCCACAGACTCTACTGGACTGTGTCAGCTGCAGATGCAAGAGATGCGTCAGAGATCGTTGGACATGTAGAATCCAGCATCTGGTGCTTGTGCTCGTAATCTGGAGGAATGTGGAAACAGACCAGTGCTTGCAGATATGAGTGAGGAAGACCTGTTGTCTGAGAAGGATTCTCACAGTGAGTGAAAGTAAAGGGTCGCTACACTCGCTCAGTTTTTCGTTCAGTTTTAATTGCACAGTTAAACCTAAACGTGTGGATGGAAAATTAACTGCGCGGTCCAACCATACAGGCCAAACTGTTAAGGGCGAGTGGGAAAACTCGGCGTGTGTAGTGGCCCTAACTCTGCTAAAGGAATACGCAAATGCATGGAAAAGCTTGGCAAAATTGCTTTACTTATATATGAACATTTTCATACCTGTTAATAGCAGACATTAAAGACGTAAGATTAAAAGGATGTAATTAATGAGTTGATTTGTTGCATATGCTGGATGCGCCATTTGATATTTTATGTTTTTTAAAGTTGTCTTTATAGGTGATAACACAACGATTTATTATTTAAGTTCCTAATTATAATTATCTGTTTATTGTGGCCCGATTTAATCATTTAACATTTTGTAATCAATAATCCCATCCCATGTACACCATTCTTGCAGATTCTTATAAACTTGATTTTGTGGAATTTATAAAGCCCTAAAACTTAATGGTTATTCAATGCATTTTAGCGTGAAAACAGATATCTAAAAACTATAGACTTTTTAAGTGATATCATATATTCCTATCAATTACATTATGATACGTTCACGCGTTTTCAGTGTGTTGTATTCGTATCGAAATTTGGTTTTGAGCCAGTTTAGCTTTGGCAGGAAAGATTTTTTAATCAATGTTAAATAAGTGTAATGTAACTTGCGTTGTAACGGTAGTTAGCATAAACTGGCGGTAGGGTTGATACAAATAACGCAAAAGCAATCTAGCGTTTCTCATTTTTCATGAAGAACATTGTGTTTTCCACCACATTACTGATTTTGTATGTATTATGGATGCTGTAACAAATGGATACGTGTATAATTACAATTGATCTTAGATAAGGAAAACAGTTTTTATAGAAATTTGCCCAATGTACTTCCTTTTATAGTAGCTTAGACGGCACGGGCAACTGAATACTCCATAGCAATCCCATATGCGCTATATATATATATATATATATATATATATATATATATATATATATATATATTTGTATGTATGTATCCTGGTGGTGTTAAAAGGAGGGGAATGGACTCTCTGTTAAGACAAGGACCGGGCTCCTCCTGTAAGGGTTTACACGGACAGTAAAAACCCACCTTTGGCGAGGTAGTATAAGTGGGAGTGCAGTCTTTTTAAAGACCTTCTCACTCCAAAGGAATCTACATTTCCCTACTACCGGAAGTACTGCAGTTTAGAGCTGTGGAACCTTTAGAAAGAGGTTCTGGGTAATATTAGAACTATTTTATAGAAATTGATGTTGGATAATTATAGATAAATTGAATAATATAGACCATAGCCTAAGTCGCGTGGCCATCTAATCGACTAGTACCAAAGGGAGGATGAACGACTAGGCTGACTGCTGGCTGATTGCCGCGCGCAGGATTCGAACTCTGGTGTCAGCAACCCTAACCACTCTGTCATAATTTGATGACATGTCTCACCCAGTATATACCTTCGACTTTGATGAATTCTAAATTTATAGAATAGTTATTGTTTTTTCGATAGCTTCCATTAGCTCGTACATGTCAGTGATTTTCTAACACAAGGCAATTTTACTTTGATTAATAATTAAAAGGAGCTTACGATCTTAAGATCAAAAGTAGATCAAGAAAACTATTTTCTACTCGGGTTACGGCTAACTCAGATTTGTGGGGCCTATCTGTAAGTCAAATGTATATGCATTTATATAGACGTCGTTAGCAAATATAAGATGGCAAACATCAAATCTAGCACATTAAGAAAATTTGCACACTAATCACAGTCTTTGAATATACAGTTATTAACTCACACGATGAAAATATATATGTAAAGCAATTTTGTGGAACCTTTCCTTGCATATGTCTTTCTTGTCCAAAGCTGGTTTTCGCTCAGTTTGAGAATCATCCTCAAACAACGGGTCTTCCTCACCCATGTCTGTAAGCAATGGTCTGATTCCACATTCCTCCGGATTACGATCACAGGCGCCAGACGGTGGGTTCTGTATGAGCAACGATCTCTGATGTATGTCTTGCATCTGCAGCTGACACAGTCCAGTAGAGTCTGTGGTGCTGCCGGGACATCCATCCAGTTTAATGTTATATTGTTACCCACCGCTATCCGCCCATCACCATGAGGTGTGGCGTGTGGCCACAGCCGGTTCAGGTTTTACGGAACGTCGCTCAATGGCAGCTTGGTAAATTGCATGTACCACATGCTTATGACAGGCATCATTCATGGTGGCATTTTAGCATCGAGAGACGGAAACTATTAACATCTGGTTCTTCCTTTACAACAAACATACAACCTAGAGACTGTTGTTTCACCTTGATATTTTAACAGAGTAGCATCAAGTGCAAATGATCTGCCAAGCTGTGTTATGACGTTTCCAAGTATTGGGCCACTTGTAACAAGTTACCAACCATTTATCTCACTCTTATCCACAAACGCACCTGCAGAGTCACAGCCGCTGATTGTGCGATAGATACTTCTCCAAGGGCAGATCCAGTCGCAAAAAGATTGGTGTATCTCTTCCGATCAGCCCTGAGGACTGTCTTCTTGGTAGGCAGCCGCCGACCAGGGTATTACCAACCAGGGTATCGAAAGGGTTAGCAACGGCTTCAGAGTGACTCTGCACTTCAGTGGCTGCCAAGTTTCACTCCCTTTGCCCAGGAAGCTTTCTTCTCTTTCACTCTTTCACATTTGGGCAGAAAATCGCTCCATCGTACACATAACGCTTGGCGACATGTATCTCGCACGACTAGTTCTTCGTAATCCCATTTTTTTCTGGGCTGTGGGCCATTCCTGCCTTTAAGCAAAATTTCGTCGTAAGTACATATGAACGGGACCAGTATTTACTGTACTACCCACAATGATTTTACTGTTATGATTCTGTAGCACGTGTTACTCTACAGTTATAGTAATTTTGATAAACATTCGGTTGGCTGGGCTTTAGGCCTCTCAGCTGCCAGGGTCATTAAGACCGTCACCGTCAAGCTACATCCACCAGTCGAAAAATTTTTTTCGCCTTCAGGTGTTAAGAATATTTGTATGTGGCCCACATATGCATTTGGCAATGAATTTTTGCATTATGGGAACGTTTTTGTTTCAAGTATTTCACATCTAGGCATCTATCGTGTATTATATATGTTCAAGATTTTCTCTAACGACGGACATTTCCATTTTTATTGATGTTTTAAAATCGCAAATTTCGGGTCCACAGCACAAGCAGAGGAAGTCAAGAGATCACTGTTGTACTGGAGTACATCAGAACTGCACTCCTCACTAATCAACTTTAGGACTGAATAACTTCGCTACTAAGTCTCCGTTCATTTTCTTCTTTTCTCGCTAATAATTACATTGATACTTTCTTTTTATTCCCATTATGTAGAAGGCTGTTTATTAGTTCATCGTAGACCGGTTTAGACTGAACATGCCATATGATTTTCAGATTTTGTCGCTCTCGTTGGCAAAATGCATATTAACCCAACGCGATTTAATTATCTGCTTATTTCAACGAGACTTTCTTTATTCCTTTCCAAACCATTGACTTTCGTCCGTGGAGAGGGAGGCGGTAAATCAGTCTCAAGTCTGAAGTCGACGGGCTGAGGTGATGAAGCAATAGATGTCGATTGTTGTGGAGACTGAGGATGCCTTGGTGTTGAAGTGTGGATGTGGTAATTTTACTCTACCTCCATGGTGTGCTTTGTAAGGTTTATTTTTTTCACTTCCCTTTTAATGCTGGACACGAAACTGATAGCAGTTTGCATAGACTGAGCAGTTTCAAAAGCCTCAGTGTGTGATGAAGGGTCGTTTCATCACCGTCACCCGAGTTTCCTTCCCGTTTAAGTCAGCTCTGCAAGCTCCTCATCCGTCAGAGTGTAGCAAAGCTACGCCACAGCTGAAGAACAACGTCTTCTAAAGTGTTGACCTCTTCACCAAGTGGCATATTCCATGAAATGCTGAGGGTGATTGAATGACAGCAGTGAGAGATGCAGCAGTAGTGGCACCAAAGCCGTCAAAAATCAAGGATAAGAACGTGTATGGCTTCCGACAAACGCCCATGAGAACATTTCCTATCGCAGGGTATTAGATGATGCTGTAGATGCAGTCAGGGAAGTTATAATCTTTCCATGCTTGCCGGAATGCTGAAACATTACGCTGCTCATCTTCACCATCGGCATCAACTCCAAATATGCTGGGTCAGGCGTCGGACCAGGTATTCCGTGTGTTGTCGCTTGAGGAGAGGAACGGCTTCCTGAACCATAGGTTAGGTCAGTGAAGCAGAGGTTAGCGGCAAAAACATTTCTATAACGTCCAGCCGAATAGCGAAGATGCTACTTTGACGTGGGCGGAGGAACGCCTTAGGCTTAATACTCTTGACTGAGCGGAAGTGACGCTGTCTGGGGAACGAATGATGTTGCACCAATTTGGCAATAACTTTGCAGTCATTCGTGCTTTCGTATTTTCCCGTCGCAGACGAAAATTTATTTCAGATTATACTAAAAGCACGTGACATGTTTATTTCGTATATGCAGGCAGGTGGAAGGTTGACATTTCCAGCTGCCTTTGCGCAGAGAAGCACAGTCGGCTCAGCCTTAAAGCCTCTTGCTTTATTTTCTATCAAGATGGTTTTTTGTTCAAGGAACCATTATCGAAAATGAACTAGGCTTATCGGTACTGGATATCTGCTTTGGTCTGTGGCCACGATTTCACAGATCTCAAGTCACACACAAACTTCTCTGCTGCTGCTGTCTGCTGTCTACCAGCTTAAAGCCCTGGGACGAACCAACATGGAGTCCACGTTCCATCACAGACCGAAGCCACCGCCGTATGAAGAACAGGAACCCCTTCACTGGAGCCTGTGAACCAGACCTCAAGTTCTCATGCAGCTGGCTGGCTTTTGTACATGTGTGGATGAGCGACGCTAGTTTACCCTCAGGCATGTCTGAGTTATCGACGAGGGTAAAAGCGTTCTCATGATCATAATTCTGGTTTCTCTTGAAAAAGAAAACAAAATACTCCCTGGGCTAACCTGAGGCGCTTAAGCACGGAGGTTCCCACCACCTCATCGCCAGCCGTTCACGGTTGAGTAGTTGACGCCAGCTAGGCCGCCATCTTTTGGTGCAAGGCTTATGCAACACCGTGGGAGGAAACAGACGATCGAAAGCTTTCAACAACTCTGAAAAATTATATTTGCGTTCCTAAAGATTTTTTCCATATGAAATATAATAATCGTATTTTCTAGAAATTTTAAGAAAGTCTTTTAGTAATAGAAAGAGCAAACGCTTGTCAGAAAGTCCGCCTGAAGCACTCGGAAGCCAGACTTCAGTGTCCTCAGACGGGGAGCGTCGCTAAAGCCCGCATGTCCCATTGACAGTGGTGAAGAGTGGCTCGACTTGGCTCCTCCCGACTTCCGGGTCACTTGCGATGTGTCCTACAGAGTAGAATGACCCCTAGGTCAATGTGACCTCTCAACTTGAAGAGAAAAAGAGAGATTGCCATAGGGATTGTGACCAGCTGGGTAGAAAAAGGCTGGCAAAATTTATTACCCAAGGGCTTTCTTTATCTCGGTTACATTTGCCTTTGAGGATCAGCCTTTGCCGGTGACGCTGTCCGTAAGGGATAATTATACCTGGCAGGTGACATTGCCCTGTCTCTTCCTACCTGTCAAGTCACCTAAGGTCTTCTTTCTACCCGGTAGGTAATATTCCCCTGGTCTTCCTAACCGGCAGTTCACATTGTCCTAGGTTTCCCTCCCCGCCAGGTGACACTGCCCCAGGTGTTCCTACTTGGCAAATCATCGTAGGTCTTCCTTCTACCCTCTAGGTCATATTCCCTTTTGTCTTCTCATCCGGCAGGTCACGCTGTCCTAGGTAACCTTATTCCTACCTGGGAGGTCACATTGCCTCAGGTCTTCCTTTACAGCAAGTCACATATGGTAGGTTTTCCTACTAGGCAGGTCCCCCTAGGTCATTCATCTTGGCAGGTCATATTGTCCTAGGTCCTCTTGCTTGACAGGCCACATTTATCCTGTGTCTCCCTTCCTGACGGGTCACATTGTACTAGGTCTTCCTTCCAGGCAGGTCACATCATCCTAGGTTTTCCCTACCTAGCAGGTGTCACGTTGTCGTAGGTCATAATACCCGACAGAGCTCATTGCCATAAGAGTTTTTCTACTCAGTTGGTCACAGGCGATGTGACCTGCCGGGCAAAGAATCTTCTTTTATGATAGTTTGAAGAGCCGGCTAGGAGAGTCCTGAGGCATTGTGATCTGCCGTAGTCGTGATGCTTGGGATAATTATTATCGTTTGAAGAACTTTGTAACGCCTTTCTAGTTCAAGTGGACAGAAAGGAATTCGGTTTGATGATTTCTAGAGTTGTTTTAGGCGACAACGCAGGGGTACTTTGGACGACCACTCACCGTACCTGTGACTGGAACATACGGGCAAATACCCTCCCCGTATGGATGTATTGTTAAAACGAGTGACTGGCCTCGGAGTGCTTCAGGCTAATTTTCTGAAAAAGTTTGCCTTTTCTGTTTTCCAAACTTTTTTTTTTTCATTTGAAGCTGTGCAGGGTAACATTAAGATTAGGATTTTCATGAAAATCCTTTTTATATTTAAGAAGTGTGTGTATATCGAATATCTTTCTGACCTTGTTAAAAGTTTTGGAATATTTTACCCTGCGTTCATGATAATTCGAATATGTTTTGCCCCAGACAGCCGATGAAGCGTTTCGAAATAACTGCGTGTCTACCATAAACGTTTTTTATCATTCACATTCTGTGACGGGGAGTGGGTGACGGAGGACAGCAGGAAGGGGGGGGGGTATTCAGAAACAGCCAGAGACGAGCACTTGAAAGGACAGCACATGTTTATGTTTACCTGGAAGAAACTGGACAGAATGCAATTTACGTGCCCAGAAATTTCGAGATTAGTTGGCATTGATATGCAAATAAGAAGCTTTAAGTGTTGTTTGGTTGTGTGATGAGTGTCAGTAGTATGACACAAGGGAATTCACTTGGCATGCTGTGCTAGAAGCCGTGGAGATAGGATCAGGAACCTGAGTCTTATGTGATTTTGTCTTTCACGGGTGAGGAGATTATGGTGTCGAGTATTTACCTTATATTTACAATGTTGTCTTTTTCTTCGTCTTGTGTAGGTAGGTAACCCCCAGGCATATTCACATACATGTCAACAGAGGGAAATGAAAAACATGGAAACGTATGGGACTCCAGAGGGTGTTGGAGGCGCGATACTAAATGTAGAATCTTGGAGAATCCTCCCCAGGGAAATCATTCACAGGTTCTACAAAATCTACATACTTTATAGAACATGTGGCTATTGGTTTGCTAGTACGATATTTTTAGTTAGTCGTAGTATATAAATGATACTTAATATTCTTCTTAGCATTTTGTTGACCCCTGACAGGTTTCCTCAAACATATTATTCAACAAAAGGATCACATAATATGCCAGGTTTCATTTATAGGGGGCAATGATATGTATAACTCTGACGGAAATTGTTAAGAATTGATTTATTTCAGTATAGCGAGACGTGCAGGTTATACATCAGACATTTAACCAAAATACCTAGTCTTATCATTATGCTGTGTACCAGCGTAATGTTCTTGGTGTATCGGATAGCGTTCCAGACCATAACGCATTATCTGGATGCCCAGGGTCGAGCGCATAGGTTCCAATCTTGGTTACGGCAGTCGGTCCACAGTCAACCCATCTGTTCATCCACCCAAAAGGGTTCGTCGATAAAATAGGTACCTGGCTCAGGCGAGGGCACACACACACACACACACACACACACACACACACACACACACACACACACACACACATATATATATATTTTTTTTTTCATACATATTCGCCGTTTCCCGCATTAGCGAGGTAGCGTTAAGAACAGAGGATTGA
>JAYMFT010258904.1:0-10797 GCA_038088735.1 Panulirus argus
CACTCCCTGCCTGGCTCCTTCTTCTGTTTCCCTTTTTAGAAATTGAAAATACAAGAAGGGAAGGGTTTCCAGCCCCCTGCTCCCGCCCCTTTTAGTCGTCTTCTCCGACACGCAGGGAATAAGGGGGAAGTATTCTTACACCTCTATCCCCTATCAATATGATATATATAATATATTGATAGCTGTTTCCCTTTGAATCTAGTGATTATGTTTTTTTCTGTACTCAGGTTATTTTGAGTTTTCATTTTTTGAAATGCAGGCTTTCACAAGATATTTATTATAAAAGGAAAAATTATTGTTAATGGATAGCATCAGTTATGGACGTTTAGGCAGAACATTACATAGACAAATTAGGTAGTAGCAGTTAGTAAGAACATTAGATATGAGCCTTTGAAAACAGTGCTAGAGTTGCTCTTTGCCATTAGCTTGTTGACAGTGAAGCGCTAATGGCTAAGTAGCAGAAGTGGAAATTCTTTTCCCATGTCCAGTACCCTGAGGGAGTTCTCAAAGGGAATGGTTGTCAGAGATATAGATATATAGATAAATACAGTTAGTCTCCTTAACTGTTCTCTTCAGGTGGGACTCTAGCAACAAAATAGGGATAGTGTCAATTCCCAAGTTTTTCTCTTACAGACATTCCTGCAGCAGCTTGTTTCTTGCTAGATGTTAATAATTCAGATAAGTTGTCCCCTTTATGTTCTGTATATATTTCTTCATAAGCATTGTTTTTTATTTTATGTTCATTTTTTGCTCATCTTTGTTTAGCACTACTTACAGAAATGTCATCAGATGTTTTGTTTATTGTCTCAAACTTTCATATGTCACTGCCTCAGTAGCAATGCCTAGATAATGTGATTAGGAATGAATATTTTATTAGATATCTGAACATTAAACTTGTGCTCCTTACAGTGTGAGAAATATGTCTCTGAAAAGAATTAGGTTTGCTAAATCTTGTGTACAAATGGAATATGGGTACTAAGAAGCGTGAAAAGAATGAAATTGGTAGAAGTAAAGGTAAAGGAAGATAGGAACTAATCACAAAACAACATTCTTGAATACGGAACTAGATTAATTGTAAAATTGCATGCTTAAAATATAGTGCATGGCACATAAATACATGGTGCTTCAATACTAAAACTAACACCAGTGCAAGGAGTGACATTTCTGTTATGTCTTCGGTGGCAGTACTTACATGGACAAGTAAGGCTAGCTTATCTACTGTCTGCCTTGTGCATAGTATTATGTAATACAGAAGAGCTGACATCAGTTACATTATTGATACCATTAGTGGTAATTAATTCTTAATATGTGTAAAGAATGTACATGCAGCCTATTCTAAAATCAAAAGTTTCCAATTTTCCTCATGTCCTCAATTTATCTTTCAGAATGCATATGATGACTTGTTAACAGATATGGAACTTTATTACATGGAAGAGAAGAATTTATCTCCTGTGTCAGAGCCTCACATAGGTGGAATATATGCTGCTAATCATGATGAGTCCTGGTTCAGAGTGGAAGTGCTAAATCTTTCTGGTGAGTAAAATGTTTGATGAAGTTCTAGTGTTTTCACAGTGAGGTGCAAAAGTTTCAACTGGAAGAGCCATCATTAGAGGGATGCCATAGTAAGAATACAGAGAAATTGAAATTCTCATTTTTGATATTTCTTTTGTTTTATAATTGCTGAAAGTATTTAAAGAGCTCTAAGGAGACAAGTGAATGGGGTTTTTAGTATTATAACGTATTTGAGTGGAATAAAGGGCATGAAATCAGATTTGCAAGTTGATATGGATTGTTATGTAAGGGAAGATGTGGTGGTGGTGGTGTTAATGGTTTGAAAAGAAGTTTGATTTTATACATCATCACAAGATTTTTGGTCTTAACTGTGAGGGGTTAAGGGTGTCTACGTGGTTGCTTGAGCTACACATGCTTGTACAGGTAGCTCAAGCCTCAAATACTGAGGGAATTTTAAGAAATAGAAGAGAATTGTTTGATGTCTTAAAGCAAAGGAGCTTTGAGATGTGTAGTGATGAAGATATAAATAGCACTTCAGCTACCTAGCATTTGCAAGATGTAACTGAGTACTTAACAAGTATAGCAGGATAAGAAAGGAGGAGCAAAGAAACTTTTAAAGGAAAATTTTAGACAAGTGAAAATCCAAAACTTATCCATAAATCCAGCAGGAGTCAGTTGTTAGTGAAGGAGCAACTGATTAGGCTAAGGGATTCAGATGGAAAATTTCTAGATGATGTTAGGCTATGCAAGGAATTGAATAACAAGCTCCAAAGTCTTTTCACAGTGGAAGATGCTGTAGCCCTAATGCCAGTGAGATGAAATGGGGAGGAGGTTTTTGGAAATCAATGAGAAATCTAGAAAAGATATTAACATTACTAAAAGTTCTTGAGACAAGGCTCATGGTTCTCATGAAAGTTCATCATATGTGCTAATGAGATACGCTAGATAAACTAATTGGATTATAGTGTTCAGGATGTCACTAGGGAGAAGCAAAGTGCCAAGGGAATGGAAAAGGGGAAACGCCTTGCCTATTTACAGGAAAGGAGACCTGGAACAGACATTAAACCAATGACTAGTCTCACTAATAAGTATTGTGCACAGGGTTTTGGAAGAGAATATTTGAAAGCAAGTTGATGAATTTCATTGGAGGAGAAATTTCCTAAGTGAGAGGTGATATGGTTTAAAGGAAAGGAGGTCATGTGTAACTAACTTCTTAGAATTCTACAAGAGAGTGAGCTCAGTCCTGGATGAAAGAGAAGGCTGGGTGGACTCTCTCTATCTGGACTGCCAGAAAGCATATCAGACTGTACCACATGGGAGGCTTACTAAGAAACTGGATCACCAGGCAGTAATAAGGGGGAAACTCCTGCAATGGATAGAGGATTATCTCAGTGGGAGAGAACAAAGATGCATGTTTGAGGAGCCTTTTCTAAATGGGTTGAGTTGACCAGCTGAGTGCCTCAGTGTTTGGCTATGGGACCTTTACTCTTTTTGATCTGCATTCATGACTTGCCTGAAGGTATGGAATCCTACCTGAATATGTTTGTAGATGTTACAAAGGTCATGAAGGAAATGAAAAGCTAGGATGATTGCATCAGTTTGCAAGTTGGTCTAAAATGTGGTTGATGAAGTTCAAGCCAAGCAAATGTAAAATTATGAAGCTGGGACAAAGCCAATGATGGCCTCATTGATTACTACCTTGAAGGAAATAAGTCTCAAGTTTCTGTGTGTGAGAAGGACTTGGGAATTGACATTGTCCCTAACCTGTCACCAGAGTCTCATATTAGGAGAAGAGTTAAGGAGATAAACTGTCTGCTGGCAAATATCGAAGAGCTTTCAAGTTATGGATAAGGCCAGAACTAAAGTATGCCTGTCAGTTTTGATCAATATATATAAAGAAGCACAAAGACCTCAGTAGAGAAGGTTCAAAGGAGGACAACAAAGCTACAGGGAAAGGATAGAGGCTTGAAATTTACCTACCTTGGAAGATAGATTAGTTAGGGATGACCTGGTTGCTTTTAAATTTGTAAATGAGATCAACGATGTGGACAGTGGATAGTTCTTTGAGAGATGTAGGGATAGAGCAACCAGAGGATAAACATGAAATGAGCTCAGAAATTTTTTGATAGGGATGTAAAGCGATACAAAGATCTCTTGATTTATGTATATTTGATTTATACCACTTGTAGAATGATGAACATATTTCATTTACACTTTTTTTATTTACATGGGTTTACAGGGATTTCTCAATTTACACAATATAGTTACATGCATGAAAATGTTTAAAATCATATTTAAGTAATGGATATGAGGGGGTTTCATTATTAAAAAGACAACCGAATATTATGTCAGTGAAAATCTGTGGTATAAGCATACCAGGAAATATAAAATGCTATGATACACATACTGTACAGTTGATTTTGTTTTATGAAAACAGAAAATAAAAAACTTTGAATCCTGGTGCATACTTCTCTTCTTGCAAAATGGACATTCATGAAGGCAGTTTCTTCCAAAATAATCTGGTCTCCTCCACATTAAAAGTCTGTTTAGGAGAGTATCTGCCTTCCATGATACTGGTCTTGAGGGTTCTCGAGAAATTTTCAGCAGCGACAACATCAGCAGAGGCATCCTAACCAGTCATCTTGATGTTGTGGTAATTGCAACATCCCTAAAATTCACAAACCAACCATGACTAGCTTGAAATTTCTTCACTGATCCTTCTTCCACTGCCAAGTCATCATACATACTCTGGGCTTTTGCTTGTATCACAAGCATGCTGACAGGAACATTTTCCTGTGTTTGGTGTTCATTTGTTCAATTATGTTCACAATAAAATTTCAGGAATATAAAGTTATAGATACAATGATTAATGTTTCACCAAGTCCAAAGGCACACTTAATGTCAGGTGTTCATTCATCTCTTTCATACATTTGAGAACATCCACCTTAATGTCAGTGGTGATAGTCTTCAACTTCTTAGCATCACTGGTACAAGGAGGACTTAAAAGATGCTTTGGTTTCATGATGCAAGGGGTGAAACACATGCATTATATGGTATATTGCACCACACAGTACTGTTGCACTCTATGACTGTAGACTGTATCTAAGCCATGTGTACGTGTGACTCTCACAAAGCACTGGAAATACTACACTACTGTGCTGCCATTCTGGTGATGATCATGTTATTATAAACTTAAGGCTGCGTTTATTAACAAGAGACTTAAATGGATTGTGCGTGTAATTCTTTGAGCTCTATGAGTGTAAAGCTCTTGCCCTGTGCTGCACAAGTAGATACCTATCAATAGGTAATTACATAATCAGATAATGCCTTTTTACCATCCACAGTACAAGAGAGTATGAAGGAATAGATGGTGAAATGTTTATGAGCAATCCCTCACAGATATAAACTTACCAGAAAGAGACGTAAGTGAAGCAGCTGATTAATTTCAAGAAATATCAGCAAAGAAAACTCATCTTCAGGGCCAGATGGAATTTCACCAGTCTATTTTAAAGATGAAAGAAACAATAGCCAAAACTCTCACAGTGATGCAGAGGCAAAACATAGACCAAGCAAGCATGGCAAATATACACCAAGTAGTGTACATGTTACTAGGATGCAAAGGAGGATCCACATTACTACCAAAACAATACAGATGAGTTAGCCTAACTTCACACATAATTGAGTATTTGAGATAGTTTCTAAAATATATATAATGGAACATCATATTTGAAGTGGTGTAGCGGTTAGCATTCCTAATCGTGACGCATTCACAGGCCGCCCAGGATCGAGTGCATATGTTTGAATCCTGATTGCTGCAGTCAGTCCACAGCTGTTCATCCGTCCAAAGGGGTTGGTCAGTAAAATTGATACCTGGCTCAGGCCAGGTTATATATATATATTTATTTTATATTATTATACTTGATTGCTGTTTCTGGTCAGCGAGGTAGTACCAGGAAACAGACGAAGAAAGACCCACTTCCCCACATACACACATATATACATACATGCACATATATGTACAGTACATACATATCAATACCAACATATACATATATAAATATATATATGTATTCCACAAAAACCCACTATTTAGAGAGTAAAAAGCAGAATAACAGGAGTTCTGTATAATTTCGGTCTACATCCTGAGACTCTCTTCAGCAGAATGAGAGAGAGAGTACAAAACTATACAAGGGTTAGGTCACATGTTCAGGTGGGCAACCTGAGGTGACAGAATGACCTGACCATTCAGGTAAGAAGGGATTAGTGGCAGCCAGAGTAATAGCATCTGGGATCCACTGACCCTGGGAAATGTTAGTTATTTGATTTACTAATATATACAGATTCAATTATTTTTCTTTTATAACTACAGTTTGACTTAAATAATATAGAGGTATTATTCCAATTTACACTTTGGTTTTCTTTCCTAACATGATTAAAGATTGCTGAGTTTGTCTGACCATATCTGATAGCTCTCTTATGTTCTATAATCCTAGTAGGAAGATCACGACCAGTTTTTGTGGAATTGATAATAATGACATTGCTGTTTATTTATATATATACCCTTGCCCGAACCAGGTACCCATTTTATCGACCAACCTCTAGGGGTGGATGAAAAGCTGGGTTGACTGCCGCAGCCAGGATTCGAACCTATGCGCTCGACCCTGGGCGGCCCATTAATGCGTCAAGGTCAGGAACGCTAACCACGACACCAAAGAAGTCCACTGATTTGTCTGATTTCACTCACTTCGTTTTACGTCATATGTGCGCTAAACCACTTGAACGTGAGACGTGTAAAGATGTATACATTGGCCAAACATGCAAAACAGAAACAAACTAATAGCATAGTCCTTCAGTACGCAGAGGTGACCACAATAATGCTATTGTTAAGCACTGGCATGAAAACGATCACCCTGGAGACCTCAACAACCCAGTCACATTGTAACCCACATTGGCTTATGTTACCGGAATGTTATGAATCTTTAACTTATTCCCTGGTGACTTCAAAGCACATCCTGTTATCAGAATAGCATTTGAAGAGCAGTTAAACAAGCATCTCACTACCTACGCTAACCACCCCCACACAACACTTCCCTAACTACAGGGCACCCTCAACTTTCCCCTAACGACCACGACAGTTTCTACTCCAGCAAAACGGAAAGGGGATGTACAGACCTATGTGCTTGTGTTAGGATTTAAACCTTTTTACTTCTGATGGGGCGGGTTTCCTCCGTGAAACTTGTTGTGTGTTGCTGTGTCAATAAAACATCTGAACTACTGAAGCGCGATTACCCCGGTATGAAATTACAGACAAGTGCGATCGTCATATCAGTATATATAAATAGATTGATAGACAGATAGATAGATGGACAGATAGATAGACAGATAGATGAAGGAATACAGTGAGCAGGTAAAGCTAAAGGAGGGGAGAAATGAAAGTCAGAACGTTATGCCACAACCTTAAACCTCTTGATATATCAACAGAATGTGACCTGACTCTAAGTAAGACAGAAAACGATATCACCAGCGGATCTAGACTTATTGAAATAAACAACAAATGAAGAGATTCCAAGATTTTGTACATAGTAGAATTTAAAGGAAAGGACAAGAGTTATAGACGTTAGAATAGTTACCTTCCTTAAAGACGGGCTATATTATGGTTTTTAAGCGTTAGTGCAGCTTCCTAGGCTGTATTAAAAAGGGACTACCAGCAAAGCACAAGATTAGTATAAGATAAAAGGTGTTTTAGAGTACGACGGTATGCTCTCGTCTCATTATCAAAGACAGCAGTTGTATCTTTGGTTAATCTACAGCAAAGAAAAAGGTGGCACGATAGAATCGTTTATGTTGCTGAAGATGCTTTTGGCCATTAAGAAAAAAAAAAAGACCAGTAGAAGAAGAAGAAATGTTCTCATATTTCCTTTTTGGTAAAGGAACACTTTTCCTCACAAATAAACTACAATAATTTTGGGGGAAATGACCTTGAACGCAAGTCGGAGAAAGGACATTTGATACATAACTCTCGTCCCAGTGGCTTCAAAACGGGAATGGTCAAAACACGGAGTGGAGGAAGACACTTATGTTTAATTGAGTGATTAGAACTTTGGCTTACTGGCTGTAAACAAAGATAATGATTCAACGGTCAATCATGAAATTTAGTTACGACGTGACAAGTGAAACGCCACAGAGTTCAATATGGGGGCCTATCATCCTTTTAATATCTACATCATTAATGAAAATAATGCGCTGTGTTTTAATAGATTAGAGCTCGCAGATAACGTTGAACTTGGAAGTATAACTATAAAAGAAATTGAACGTCTGCAGCTATTATGGTACATGACTTAAACGAACTGATAAACTGTGATCACAAGTGAAATTTAAGCTTAGCATCATTAAAGCAAAGGTTCATTTTATTCGTAGATTGTTAAAACGAAAAGGCAAACTACATTATTAATTCCACAGAGTTACATTATGCACTGAAGAAAAAGACTTGGGTGTAATGATCTTCAATGACAAAAAAGCCAAATGTACAGTGGGGGTAACAAAAATGACAAACACATGTTAGGTTTCATATGTTAGGGCATTCAACGCTAAAACAAAAACCCTCAACATTTTATTTCACCGCCGCCTCCCCGACATCCACTTCGTATCCAACACTTATCGTCCAACCTGAACCTGAAGTAAAGGGAGTTAGTTACAGTGGCAAATTATTACGATGATTCCTGAATTAAAAAAAAAATTATATCAAAATCGTCTAGACAACTTTAACTTATTTAGCTTAGTAAAGAAAAATAAGAGATGAACCGATTCAGGTATTTATAACAGTTATGGAATACCTCAACATTTCTTATCTAAACAGCCGTTCAGACTACATGTTTGATTTCTCCCTCAGTAAGGGAAACAAACCCAAATCGTAAGCCGTTTACAGCGAATGATGACAGATACATTTTCATTAGGAATGATTAACAAATATCCAAGTTCTGCAGTTGAAAAAAAAAATGGGGTGTATTTCTCAGGTCTAGTTGCTTATCATGCTCTCTCCACACCAAACTTTCTTGTTTCTGGTTTTTACTGTATCTTATCTCAGTAAACAGCCTCCAAAGTACCCAATGGTATGTTGCTACTTAAATTCCGGTGTATAATAATTCTATTATCATGATTTCAATTCTTATAGTTTTTATCATTATCAGAACGATCATTTCATCTCTAGTAATATATCAATCATCAATATTGTTATCAGGCTTATCACTGTTATCTTTTTCCTTTTGTTATTATTTCATTAGTTATAATCATGCTCCCTTTCCAAATGTTGTGTCTCATTGGCTGATAACTTGGCCAAGAGCTATTCTTGGCTGTGATTGGTCGTTGTAGTATATGTCACAAGAGTTGAAGACAAGTTCACTACTTACTTAAGAGTTGGAGTGTATTCCTGGGAATATTAAGGTCTGAGTATCTTTGACAATGGAAGAAGAAGACGAAGGTATGTGATCTACGATTAAATCATACCGTTGGTTCGACTGTTGATTTATATGACTTTATGTGAACGTTGCAATTGCTTAAATTTTGTTAAGTGTAACCTCTGCAAAAATAAATGTTTATTGCTATGCAGACAACGTGTCAAGTAATGAATATTGATTGTCTTCATTATTGTTGATGTTAGTTGTATACAGAGGAGGAAAACAACTAAGCTCCCGCACAAGGGGCCCTAAGGTTGTGCGTCCGTAAATGGATAAATTATTATTATTCATTTCAATAAATTACAACCTTGATTAACCATTTAGATGCATATGCAAAGTAAACCAACATAACTTAGATGGTTTAGACATTCAGGAGAAATGGGAGGAAAGAAGAGTTGCCCAGAGGAGATGGGTATATTAACCTAATGGCACGAGAGATAGGGAAAGATTAGGGAAGGGATTAAGGTATATCGAGAGAAGAAAACGACTAGTAAGCATAAGCCACAAAGAAAACGAGACAGAGTTGTCTGATGATTGAATGGAGTAGAGTGTAGGAGGGCTTAGCCCCACTAAGAGGCTGAACGCCTACCATGGAGCTGAAGGAAGAAACTAGTATAAATCCTAACTGAGACTCTTGCAGGACCAAAATTAAGTAAATAAAGGCATCAAGAAATGATTGTGCATGCACAATGTTAACATGATATTTACCACTCTGGCGTAAGATGCAGATGATCATGTTCCATTATCTTATCATTTACAGTATGACTGGTATGATCTTCAGGAGTTCTGCATTTATAAACTGCTTTTTTGGTAGGTGGCTGGAAGAAACTTCAACGCAGTGACCACAGACTTGGTGCCTATAAGCCAGAGGATGGTATGCAGTCAGGGAACGAAGTCAAGGGGAGGGTGCCTGCTGCTTTAGTGCATCCTTTTCCACTAGGGTATGTTCTTTCTCTCTCTCTCTCTCTCTCTCTCTCTCTCTCTCTCTCTCTCTCTCTCTATATATATATATATATATATATATATATAATAATAATAATTATTGTATTTATTTCTTCCCCAAGGCTCCTCTACTTACTGTAGCAGGGAAATTTAAACTCCTTTGGAGTGAGAAGTTCCTTTATGAGACTGTACTCCCACTGATACAGCCTTACTAAAGGTGATTTTTCCACTTGCAGTCTAACCTTAAGTGGGAAGTCTGACAACACAGTCACACATACGAGTGTAAAACTCCCTCCCGGTATAGTAGAAATAAGTACACACACACACACACACACACACACACACACACACACACTTCATTGACCGACGTCCGTCATCACACTCAGTTTATACCAGCTAGTACTTGCACAGGTAGTGACAAGAATAGCCCTATACCTATTATTGTTAATGTCATAAATAGTCCTTGAATAAGTGCACAACTGTGCCAGCTAATAACTTACTTTTCCCATAGTTATGTGTATGTCAACTTTTACATTACTGTAACACAACTAAATTGAAAATGTTCATCATTCAGTACATAATATTACTGCAGTTCTACCAGTGTGTAACTTTTTATCTTTAATGGTCGACTAATCACCTCTAAATGCATAATGTGTAAACCATAGAATTTACTTTGAAAACTTCCTTTACTCCAGATATACCTCACTTTTATGCTTATCCAAAGTATAGATGTATCCAGCCCCAACTTGAGGTATTTTTTGATAAATTAGCTAGTTAATAATATAATCATCCAGTTCTCTAATTTCCCAAATGTATATTTTTTTCTGTGTCACTTCCTGAATTCAGTAACCTTATCTATATATGTATATTAATATATATATATATATAT
>JAYMFT010258915.1:0-10797 GCA_038088735.1 Panulirus argus
TATATATATATATATATATATATATATATATATATATATATATATATATATATATATATATATATATGTGTGTATGTGGGGGGATGGGTCTTTCATCGTCTGTTTCCTGGCACTACCTCGCTGACACGGGAAACAGCGATCAAGTATAATAAAAAATAAATATATATACATATACCCTAGCCTGAGCCAGGTTCCCATTTTATCAACCAACCCCTAGGGGAGGAGGAACAGCTGGGTTGACTATGGACTGACTGCCGTAACCAGGATTCGAACCTATCCTTTAGGATTTCATTCATCCAACTTTCAAGATCATTTTCTATACTTTTTTATAATGGTCTTTATATTCTAAACTAATTACTGATAATTCATCACTATTTTCTCGTGGAATCTTATGAAACTCACCTGTCAACACTTCCACTACTCTCACTAGACTTAATAGAAGATGTACGACGTGGAACCTCTGGGGGAATTTTCTTGCCACCAGGACCACGCACAACACGTCTCTGGCCACCGACACTTGCACGATTCAAGCCTGTACCATCTTGACTTCCCTGTAAATTGGGAAAATATGGGCTCATAACATTAATTCTAATTACACACAAAAAATAAAACATCATCCTTGCAGAAACTTCAGCAATAATTTTTTCAGTAACACCCCAAATTATCTGAAATACACTGAAGCAAAATATATTCTCCATATGATCATGAACACAACTTATCATTTAACATAAGCTAAAGCAAAACATATTCTTCATGTGCTGCAGGTCAGCTATCCCATCTATCCAATATAATACAACTGACGGATAAGTTGAGGACTTGCTCTTCACCCTAACGTTTATTCTCTTCTCTGATTAACTTATGTGACTACATTTAAACGAAATTATCACTGACAGTCTGTTATAATTTCTATCTACAGAATAGGTTTTCCCTTATTTCTCTGTACATTACTCTCTTGCCTGCCTTTACTCTACTGCTGTGGCCACCCCACTGATGGGTTCAAGAAGGGAGCAGGCATCAGAGATAAAGATATACAGATAGATAGGTTTTGTTCAAGTCTGTTTATACTTCAAGTACAATCTTATCACCGATAATTATATTGTAAAAAAAAAAATTAAGCTAAAAAAAAATCATAAGAACACTGGAAAGATTGTCCTTGAAACCAAACATGTGAGCTTCTTGTCATTCAGAGAATGCTGTACTTACAAGACCACTGTCCTCTGATGAGATGTACTTAAGGTCTCGATCAGTCTGCTGCCCCTGGTAATCTCCAGAGCCATTCCTGACATGGGTGGGAGCAGGTGTTGGCGTAGATGTTGGTGTTAGAGGAGACTGGGCAGACACATGGCAATAGAGTGAACTATCATTCATAGAAGCAAGGGTGTCATGGAGATCATATGGTTCCTGCTGTTGTCTTGTTAAGGTGGTGGATGTAACAGGGGTTGTGGTGCGCGGTGTGACACGCATGGACAAGGACCGTGCTGGCCGCCTGCCTTCACCATATACTGTGGATAAACAGATACTATAGTTACAAATGTCAAAAAGAACATTCTCCATTTGTAATAGAGAATGTGGATTGTAAAGTGACACAAGGTCAAATGTTCACAGAAAATCTAATTGCTGAAAATGAAGGAAGTATATGCAACATACACAATACAGAATTATATTTTCATTCATATCAGTGACACAAGCACCTATCCAAGCATTTAATCATATATTACTGAAATGGATGACGTGAGAAGTTTCAAATTGCATTCAAAATTGGGTGACTTATAAATACGTGTAATTCTCAGAATATCAAATGCTCATCACAAAGATCTTATAACCATGCTCCATTTTTTTCACTTTACACACCTGCAGCACTGAGATTTCTTTGTAATTGATCAAATTCAGAACGAATAAGATGTTCAGTATCATGATACTGTTGGCCTGATGGACATTCAGGGACATCTACGGTAAACCTCCGTGATAGTCGCTTTTCCTGGGCCTTGGCTGTGGCTGTGATAGAACGGAATTTCTTGTACATTGCATAGCGACGATACGCCCGCTGAATGGTGACTGCCGCTCGCCTGGCTACAACACCACCATATCTAGAAATGTAAAGGACGTAATGTAATGAGAACCAAACTTGGATTCAATTGCAGAGTTCATATGGAGGAAATAAATGCAAAATTTGCATAAACGAAATTACTTGTGATAAAACAAAAATACAAATGCAGACCTGCGCTCCAACATCTCGAGTCGCATGTCTGCAAAATCTTGTGACAGTTCATATCCCTGGGCATTCCCCTGGGCGCCACTACCCCGCCAGCGGCTGCCACGGTTGCCGCTGTCATCAGCTGTGGAGCCTCGAGGGGCCTGCCGCCTGCCACCCACACCCACGCCACTGCTCTGTGACACAGCTTGCTGCAACTAGCACAAAAATTGTTAGCACTTGCTCGACGGACTGCAAAATCATCACATGAACAATACTGGATTTACCTGAGGTTTCTTTATATATATTCATATTCACAGGTAAATTCAAGCTAAAATATATGAAAGTATATTGTCAGCAACTCGTTAAAAGCAATCCATATTAGAAACAAAATTATGATGATCTCGTATGAACTACAAACCTGTGGTCGGCGAATACTGTGAGTGCCATTGTTGTGGTGGTGATGGTGGTGTGCATGATGGAGATGAGGAGGCACAGGGGGTGCTGAGCCTTCAACACTATAAGCTTTGGTGATTGCTGGCCCAACACTTCGTCCCGGGAGGCCTTTACCACAGTAACCACGATCTACCTTCACCGGAGAGCTGCAAAAAGTGTTACCTCTGTTAATTATTGCAAATATCTTTTGCTAACCAGTTCACAGTATCATTTAGAGTAAATCGTCATATTATTAATAAAAAAGATTAACAAAATTTGTGGCTAAAAGTTGAAATTAAGTCAATTACTTTCCCGTCTGAATTATGAAATTAAGCAAAATATTCTGATTTACGACATCGTACAAAGCAACATATGTTTAGGATTTTGTTTTACGCAACAGAAATGTACTTCCCTTAAAGGCAAACTCATTCAATAAAGGGAGTTAAAAAGGCTGAGGGAAGTATGTTACATGCATAAATATCAATAAAAAAGGCAGATATACAGCCAATTCCAGTTACTTAATTTGCTCTTAGTAAGACGAAAATAAAAAAAAAAGATAAATAAAATGCTAGATCCACTATCACAAGTAATGTGTACGATACTTAACTGGTGATATCACCATCTCATCTACCATGCAAACAGATTTTAACCTATATGTAATATTAAACCCCGATAATACAACGCAAAACCATGAAAATTAATTCATCCACTTTCAAATGATACGGCAAGGGATGGGGGATGATCGAAACAATGAACTGTCTGTAGTACAATGGGCTCAAAGCTGGGTGAAAAATCACCAAAAGAATGTCAGAAATGACCGACAACAAAAGCACTCCAAACAATCAATGATTGGGCACCCACACTCCAAGCTGAACTATTGGCTATCCTTACGGCCCTTAAAATTGATTCCTCTCTCCATGACTGTAGGCGATTCCATTCATCCCTCCATGATTGATAAAGTTTGATTGTAGGCGATTCCATATCTTCACCAAATGCATTAAACAGCCTTTATTATGAATGCTATATGCTTGCAAATGCTTCAGCAAAACATGGGTATAACCAAATTACCCATGATGGATTTTCAGTCAAGTTTCGCTGGATTCCTTCGCATACTGGACTCAGAAAACATGAAAAAGACGGATGAACTAGCGAAAACTTCTGCCTTGAAAGTCGATTAACCCCCTGGGTCCACCTGCCAGCAAGTCTTTAAAACAATAATTCATAAAGAAGAAAATCTTTTCCAAGGATTAAGGTGAGGTGAAATCAATACAAGGTCAGTCTACCAACATGCACGAACTAGATATTTTCCATTGGTTCCACTTGTAGGATCAGCAGACTGACTTGGTGTTGCCGCCCGACTCAGGCTGGGTATTCATGGCAGTTCTGCCCCCTTTGAGTATCTTGTGAATAATGGACTGATCAAATGTAAACTTTGGCGGCAAAACTACTTTCACACTGTGCAACATCATGTACTTGACTTGTACAATCAGTCAGTTCTGGATGATTCTTACTGCACATTACAAAGTATATGAAGGCAATTCATCCATACCAAATTTCTACCTTGGGTACTTGAAAAGTAACCTAATTTTGCTTGTTGTAAATAATTCCTTTGTCGCACATCTGGTTACATACTCGACACGGTTGTTCAGTGTATATAAGATCACTTGCCAACAGCAAAGTAATTAATTCAACGTTACTCAGATCTTGTTAAAAGAATATTCTCACAGTTAACTTCAACCACGGATGCCCCAGTCCCTGAACCTGTTTTATGCTCTCTATCCTTTTTCCCGGCTACGCCATCGCCCGCAGGATGGAGTAGGAGTGCACAGTAATTTACCGCTCTTAGGGAAACAATCAATCCGTCCCAAGTGGTCTCCTTAGCTTTCCTGAAAAAAAAAAAAATGGGGTAGAGTGGGGTGGGGAACGCGGTTCTCCAACGGCGGTCTTCCTTCCACCGCTTGGTGATGGAGGCCAATCTCGATGTGCATGCTCAAGCGAAGCATCCTGGATAAATGAAACATTATGTGAGCTCAACCGGTGCATTCCGCATAAATGAAACACTAAAGAAGTAGTATGAATCACACTTCATAAATGCCCATACGCTGCACTAGGATCAGGCACAGAATTAAGCTTAAAAGAAGAAAAAAAAAATAGCCCTTTTTTCTGGGAAATACTTTAAAAACTGCAACCGACTCGCATAGCCCAGTCCATTAAAGAAAGATGAGGTAAATCCGGTCTCAGCTAGGAAATATGTCTGCAAAACGATTATGACCCCGAGCGTATGGTTTCAATCTTCCTGAAGAATGACGTTCCCTTGACCTCTTACCCCGACCTCGAAAACTTACTCGGATGGGCAACTTTCCTTGTAGTGTCTGTGGTTAGAATTTGGTCTACTATTACAAACAAAATCTTCAGATATCCACGTACAGTACACAAACATTAAATAACATTCTAGCTCACACGGTCTTATGACCTTGACCTTTTGATCCTTTGACCTCAAAAACTAAAGCACACGAAGAACTGTGGTAAAAAGCTGTCGTGTAGACAAGAATTTAAAAATAATTCAATACACAAGACGTTGACCTTTGACCCCAACCTCAAAACTCAAGGGCACAGTTTTGTTTACAGTAGATGTGGTATATGTCTGGCATATATTCAGTCACTACATAAGCAATCACTACAGTAATTTAGAACAAATGACCCTGTCCACCAGAAATCAATCAGATGCAAGACGTATGGAGTACCTGTGGTACATGTTAAATCACCACCATGTCTTCACCTACTGTGTGTACTTCCAAAAGTATTCTTATTTTCTTTAAATTTTGCCAATACTCTTTCATACCATTCCCAATTAGCCCTCCTTATGCACACATGATCTTCACCTCTGACCTCACCCTTGCATCACAAGTGTACATGTGGCACTTTGTATGCGGTATCTGCTGCATAAATATGGCTCATACCGAATATATATATATATATATATATATATATATATATATATATATATATATATATATATATATATATATAGCAGCACTCGGTAAACATGATTATGTGAACATGTAATTTAAACCAATTCTCAAAACGCAATATTCCGGAAGTACTAAATTGCAAGTTGGCTAACTTCTTGGAATCAAATTAAAACAATACAAAGCAGGGTCAAGGTTCTAGAGCGGGAAAATCATGCCTCTCTCGGCTGCTCGATTCAACACGACAGAACAGTAGAGGTATTGGAAAACGAAAATATATGTGATATATGCAGAGAAGACACATGCATTTGACAAATATGACGATGGTGTCATTGGCCACAAACTGCTTATGGTGGTAATAAATAGAAAGTTGGGGAGATGGATACTTAACACATCATGACACGTACATACATACATCAAGAAAATTCCAATTTCTTAACGTTTCACCTTAAAGCTCTGTTCCCCTAAGAACCGTATTTTCACCTCTACCGTTTCTCACTCTATCTAATACAAACGGACACTAGTTTCATATCACCTTTTGCAAATAACACTAAAATAATTATAAACGTTTCTTCGAGGCACTGGGAAGCCACAAAGACCTAAGTCAAGTATTGCGGTGGGCTGCTGAAAACACAGGTAATATGTTTATCACTAGTGTATGAAATGTATTTCACGGCGATCTGCTTTCGGCGAGATGCAGAAACGTTCATCAGTGTACTTCTACATATACCGTTACATGAACAAACACAATGAACAGTAGCTGAAAACTGAACTCTGATGTGAGACAACCATAAATAAGCGTGAACTATACGTTTGGGGACCTACTTTTAGCGGAATCCTGAAAAGCTCGTCAATATACATTTGCATATGAATTTAAATTACCGTACTCGTCAAACAATGGCTGATACCTTAACTTGGACATAAAACTTAACCGCGGTGAGGATTCACAAGGGGAAACGTCTGTTGAAGCGGAATCTAATAACATTCTCTTTGAAAAGAAAAAAAGATGCTTGAATTACTCCGGTTTGGAGTGAAAACAGATATACATATATATTAGTAAGGAATACTGTTACAGAAACGACCGAGTTGTGCCGGTATCATAAGCAAATCTATTGTGCAACCCATGCTCATCCTGTGAGCGGTTGGGCAACATCATCATATCCCGGAAGAGCTATGTAAATGTTCTCTGAGAAATGCTGCAATGCCTAATGCCATTACCTTCAGCAAACAAAATGTGACGGCATGAGCATCCTCTTCATAGAAAATAGCGAAATGAATTTTACGAACCTTCAAAAATGCTGCTGTGTGCTAACATTACCCCGTGATGCGGGCGAAATTACGGAGCTGGAAAATGTGCAAAAAATATTTATAAGCTGCACTGATCTAAGAGCAATAATGCAACCTGGTCCCACACCGAACTGTAGATGCTATGATTAATGTAAGGCACACGTAAAAGGTTATTTCCTCTTGCGTAACCCTGTCTTTCTATAAGGCAGGTTGATTAACAGAACACTGATATAATTTTTCTGTATCCAACACCGTCGACCTTGATATGTGCAACCGGGCCCGTGACAGATCTCTCTCTCACACACACACCCACACACACACTATATGGCAGCCACAAGAAAAAAGACACAAATATTAAAACACTTTCGTTAATGTTTCACATGTCGAATCATCGAGTTTCTTTTTCCTTGTGAATCACGATTTCTCGAGATTTATGGGCATATATATATATATATATATATATATATATATCAAACCTTCACTCTAAAGGGTAATACCCCACCCAGTAAGCTGCAGCCTGTTACCCTGGCAACCAAGAGTGCGAGCGCGCACGACATAAATCATAGGCGTCAGATGTGGCCATCTACACCGCGGGCGGGGCAGCCACGGGCTACTGCTCCCAACCCCTCCCACAACTCACCACTCATTTACGTCAAAGGGTCCACGGGGATCTTACGGATACTCTTTTGAACTTTGATTACCATAACAAACGACGATTTCATCACAAATCAGCCTTAACAAAGGCTACTGTAACTTTGGCTTACTTGACAGGTGGCGCTATGACGAATCCAGATAAACAAATCAGCATTTTCTCCTGCGGTCTAAGTAAGTCTCTGGCGTGGAGGAGTAACTGATCGAAGACACGGGCTTGAGGAGCAGCTCCACCCAAGGCCACGGGTCGTCAAGGACTACACAACATCTTCCAGGCGGGCCACTTCAGGCCGCACATCTGCCCCCCAGTTTTAAGATGCCAATTAGCAATTGTTACTCATTACTCAATATTACATATACGAATCTAAATCCTTTAATGCCCAAGCTACAAGTCTGTGTAAAAGCAGTGTCAGTTACGGGAATAATCTACCTGAAAGAAAAAGAGAAGGATGGCTTCAAGAGAGAGAGAAAAAAAGGTGGCAATAATATCTTAAAAAAAGGTTCGAGGTTAAGTTCAGGATCCCGGCACGCGACACCTGCCCAGCACGAGCCACGATGCGGTGGGATAACCAACCAACCAATGGACTGTCAGTGTAAGCTAGTCTTGACCAATGGAAGCCCTTTCCCGAGCCTTGCTGCCACCAATCACAGGCCAGACCTGCAAGCAGGTGACGAACACCAACTCAGGTCAGGAACCTAAAAATAACCAGGGCTAATCCTCCAACCTAACTGATGTAGGATAACTACCGTCACTCATCCATGAGCAACAGGAGTATAACAAATACCGAAAAAATAACCGATGAATATTCAACGGCACGTATCCCTCAAACAAGTTGGTAAAGGTCACAAACGTGCGTGGTGTTACGGTTCGCAGAATGTAAACAACACTGGCAGCTACCCAGGGTATCAGCTGGCTAGTGGCAGATAACACCAAGAGGGTGTATGGGGGCTCTTAATTACCCTTCCCAAGGCGGGGGAAAAAGGGCGTCTCCGTACAACTGCCATTAGGCTGCTGTAGCGTGTGTAGACGGAGTGAAGGCTGCTGGCAGTAGCGAGGTCTGGGAGAGCACGTGTCTGTTGTCTGTCAGGAGGGTGGGCCCACTGTAATGAGACTCGCTCTTTGTTGCCACTGTCGCCCCCTTCCACCACCACCCCACCAGGCTACTGGCAACCCACAGCCACACATCTCACCACCTCAAAGACGCATCACCAGACCGTCAACTCAACACGCAGACCTCTAGGAAACAACAGCCACCTGACACATCCAAACCAACCAACTACCACATGAGACACATCCACACCAACCAGCTTCCTCTTCTGACGCATCCACATCAACCAAGCTCCCTCATCCGACAAAACGCAACAAACCTCCCACCTCAAGTGAATACAACACAACATACCGATGCCAACCAACTCCCACACGACAGTCCTCCAGACAAACAGGTCAACCACAACCACTCCATCCAACACCAGGCAACTCCCATGACCACCGACACAGCTTCTGGCTCAGATAATCCCGTATCTATAAAATCCCAAGACACCGCTAACGTCAAATATGTAAATGCTGAGCGGGCACCAAATCCCGAGGATGAAATTTGTATTCCACAATTGATTCTTAACATCGAATGGCTTCCTGTAAAACTTTATATTCGATACTATTTTTTCTTCTTTATGGAGATCGTTCCTCTTTGGGTTTACTACTGAGTGTCCAGGTGTCCTTGGACCACTTTGGTATACTTCCAAGTGGTTATATACATGTCTTTGGCCAATGGTATACTTTCAGTTGCGTAGTGAGGTGTTTCTGACCACACTGGTAAACTTCCAAGTGTGTACATAGGAATCTCTAGTATACTTTAAGTGAACATCCAGGTGTTTGGCTGTGGGTCAAAAGGAAAAAAATGAACAGAAATATTATATACTATTAAGTTTTTAAACTCTTATCTAATTCTGCTTTTCTCAATAGGGATTTACATACCCCCTCCCTCCTCCACTCTTTGGAACACCACAAATCTACTTAGCAACAGCTATGTCACTACAGTACACTTGACAACAATGGCGTCACTACAATATACTTAGCAAGTAATCCTACTGCAGTATATGAGGCAACAATGGCGTCACTGCAGTATACCCGGCAACAGCTGCGTCACTGCAGCATATGTGTGACGCCACTGGTGCAACAGTGTTTACCTCCAGGCTCTGATGCCGACAACTGGCCTGCCAGGGAAGGGAAGAAATCACAACCTGACCCATCAGAAAAGCCGTGGGCCAATAAATTAGTTTCAGAGAAAAGAAAAAACGCTTTCAGATTATCTTAGAACACACGGGCTGTTTACTATTTCTTGAACGAGCGAGGGCGTTCAGCTTGGGTATGGTCAAGGAAACTGGGCAGATCGGGAAGGAGAGCGGGCGCGCGTGCATGTGGTGTAGATGTTCGGTGCGCGTGAGCACGTGTGAGGGTGACCGCGTGCCAGCTGCTGCCCGCCGCGCCTGCTGGCCACCTGCCCTGTCCTACTCGGCCACCGCGACACACATCTGGCTCCTCTTCCTCCACACCCATTCCGCTACATCTTTTCTTTCTCACACGTACACACACTCCGTCTTTTCTCTTCTTTCCATCTGCGGCCACTCTCAACAGTCCCGTGTATTAACAATGGGCATACGCACCACCTTCCTCATCCTCCGCTTAGTGACATATACCACTGCTGACTGCAGACAATCTTCTTCAGGAAATACAGGCTTACGTAAGGTGAGGTGGGTTACGGCAAGGACCAGGGCGGCGGCGGCGTCACCTGGCTGGCGAGGCGGAGGAGGAGGAGGTCCTACGTCGTCGTCATGCCCTCGCCATCACGCAACACATGCGCCCCTGCAGGGGCCGCTGCAAACACCACAACCCTCTACCCACCAACCCACAACCAGTGAAAGAAAAACCCACATTCTTAACACTCGCGGAGCACTGCCTCGAGGACCCGGCAACAGAGAGCTGCCTTCTGGTTTGAAATACAAAAGATAAGGGTCGTTGTTTGCTGGAATATATATATATATATATATATATATATATATATATATATATATATATATATATATATCACCACACACTGGAAAGTCATTTGGCCATTTTAGATGTGACAAATTGTTAAATGAAATAGTTATTAAGAAGTATTCCCCGGAATAACCCAGTCCACACTATCTCGAGGGAATGAAGGTTAAGTTGATTAGTATAAGCCTCCGCCCTCAGCCTCTCTGGTCAGGACAGAAGATACCTGA
>JAYMFT010258926.1:0-24432 GCA_038088735.1 Panulirus argus
AGGAAACAAACGAAGAAGGACCCATCCCCCCACATACAAACACATATACATACATGCACAGATATGCACAGTACATACATATACATACCAACATATACATATATGCATACATATACATACACTTGCATATACACACATACACATGTACATATTCATACTTGCTCGCCTTCATCCATTCCTGACGCCGCCCCGCCATACAGGAAATAGCATTGCCACCCCCTGCGCTGGCGAGGTAGCGCCAGGAGACAGAAGAAACGGCCACATTTGCTCACACTAAGCCTCTAGCTGTCGTGTCTAATGCACTGAAACCACAGCTCCCTATCGACATCTAGGCCCCACAGACCTTTCCATAGTTTACCCCAGACGCTTCACATGCCCTGGTTCAGCCCATTGACAGCACGTTGATCCCGGTATACCACATCATTCTATTTCACTCTATTCCGTTCACACCTTTCACCCTCCTGCATGTTCAGGCTCCGACCGAGCAAAATCCCTTTCACTCCATCCTTCCACCTCCAATTTGGTCTCTGGCTTCTCCTTGTTCCCTCCACCTCTGAAACATTTATCTTCTTTGTCAACCTTTCCTCAATCATTCGTTCCATATCTCCAAGGCATTTCATCACACCCTCTTCTGTTCTCTGAACCACAGTCTTTTCATTACCACACATCTCTCTTACCCTTGCATTACTTATTCGATCAGACCACCTCACCACATACTGTCCTCAAACATTTCATTTTCAACAAATCCACCCTACTCCGTACAACTCTGTCTATAGCCCATGCCTCGCAACCATACTGTTGGAACTAATATTCCTTCAAACATACCCATTTTTGCTCTCCGAGATAATGTTCTCTCTTTCCACAAATTCTTCATCTCTCCCAGAACCTTCGCCCCCTCCCTTACCCTATGACTCATTTCCGCTTCTATGGTTTCATCTGTTGCCATGCCCACTCCCAGATATCTAAAACACTTCACTTCCTCTAATTTTCCCCATTCAAACTCACTCCCCAACTAACTCGTCCCTCAACCCTGCTGAACCTATTAACCTTGCTCTTATTCACATTTACTGTCAATTCTCTCCTTTCACACACATTTCTAAACTCTGTCACCAATTCGAATCGGCCACCAGTGCTGTATCATCGGCGAACAACAACTGACTCACTTCCCAGGCCCTTTCTTCCCCAACAGACTGCATACTTGCCCCTCTCCAAAACTCTTGCATTTACCTCCCAAACCACCCAATCCATAAACAAATTAAACAACCATGGGGACATCACACACCCCTGCCACAGAACAACCTTCACTGGGAACCAACCACTCTCCTCTCTTCCAACTCGTACATATGCCTTACACCCTTGATAAACACTTCTCATTGCTTCTAGCAGCTTGCCTTTCACACCATACATTCATAAGACCTTCCATAAAGCATCTCTACCAACCCGATCATATGCTTTATCCTGATCCATAAATGCTCCATACAAATCCATCTGTTTTTCTTTTATCCTGATCCATAAATGCTCCATACAAATCCATCTGTTTTTCTTAGTATTTCTTACAAATATTCTTCAGAGTAAACACCTGATCCACATATCCTCTACCATTTCTAAAACCACATTGCTCCTCCTCAATCTGATGCTCTCTCAATCAATACCCTCCCACACAGTTTTCCAAGAATACTCAACAAACGTATACCTCTGTAGTTTGAACACTCACCTATATCCCCTTCACCTTGATCCATACATACATTGAATACTCTTACCAACCAATCAACAACACACTCACCACCTCTCTTAATACATTCAAACTGGAATACCATCTAATCCCATCACCTTGCCAGATTTCATCTTCCACAAGGCTTTCACCACCTCCTCTCTCTCCACCAAACCACTCTCCTGGACTCTCTCATTTCCCACACCACCCCGACCAATACGCCCTACATCTGCCACTCTATCATCAAACACATTTAACAATCCTTCAAAACACCCATTCCATCTCCTCCTTACTCCATCACTACCTGTTATCACTTGACCCCTTCACCAATGCTCCTATTTGTTCTCTTGTCTTATGCACATTATTTACCTCCTTCCAAAACATTTTTATTCTCCCTAAAGTATAATGATACTCTCTCACCCCAACTCTCATTTGCCCTCTTTTTCAACCTTGCACCTTCTTCTTGACTTCCTTTCACTTTCTCTTATACTTCTCCCAGTCATTTATGCTCCTTCCTTGTAAGTATCGTCCAAACACCTCTCTTTTTCGCTAACAACTTTACTTCTTCATCCCACCACTCACTACCATTCCTAATCTGCCAACCTCCTACCTTTCTCATGCCACATGCATCTCTTGCACATGCTATTACTACTTCCTTAAATACATGCCAACCCTCACAGAAAGGTCTTTCGAGCCTGGTTGTGGATAAGGGGCTCTGGTTTCAGTGCATTATTCATGACAGCTGGAGAGAGAATGCAAGTGGCATTATTGGATTTTTCATGGCTGTTATGCCACAGAGAGGTTGTATTATTGGAGTGCAGTCTCTCCAAAGAACTTTCCGTGCTTCGGCTTGTAGAGTAGCCTTGAAGCTGTAGGAGATCCTGGAGAAAGGGGCTATGTGGTAATACAATACTATCAATCGAGTACTATCAGAAGTATTTGTGTGAATCAAGAGATGCTTGTGCATAAATGTGATTAACTCATTTCCTTGCTGATAAGCATCCAGATCATGAACTAAAACACATGCTACTGTGTTAACATGTAAAACAACTTTTATAATGTACTCCATCGTACTTCAAATATCTTTGATTTTTAGAACCTAGTTTGTTTATGATGCAGTATGAATGAAGTTCTTGCGATAGTTGACTCATGCTATGACAGCTTACAGAAAATTTTTTGAGCAATTAAGATTTTCCTAAAATTCAGTTAATGAACACAATATTGCATATAGAACTGCCATAATCTCTGGAAGCATTACCAGTGGAGCATTAGAGGCAGATTAATCCTTAAAAGGACTTGTCTCTGACATAAAATAGAGGAAAATTTGAATTTCTAATAACATAAAAAAGATTAACAATTGCAATTTGTCTGTAAAAATATATTTGTACCAAACACCTGAATTAACATTCAGTATTACTGAGGCTTTTTATACCAAAATATTTCTAAAGTCGTTCAAAAAGAATCAAAGTTATAATTAACGTGTGGTCCCAAACGAACAAACGCTGACACATACCCATTGAAAAACCCGAGTGGATCCAACCTTAAACACAATTTCTTAAACTGAAAAATGTGAATTTTGTGGTCTGGGAAGGAAAACTTTGGGAGACCTTTAATAGTTATTTATCTTGTGAACTTTTCTTTCTCATCTGCTACTCCACAATTCTTTTCTTTTACAGACCAAAAATGAGGTGGAGAGATGGGGTACTGGGGCCTAAACAATCAATTCAAGAGAGGGAGAGGCCAACATGGGATGGAATAAATTGTATAGTTGTGGTATATGGGGCTGACATGCTGTCTGTGGATTGAACAAGGGCATATGAAGCAGTCAAGATAAACCATGGAATTCTCTGGACAGAAGGATTCAGTTTTAGTAAATTGTACATAGCAGTTAAAATGGATATGTGCAAGTGAAGCGTTGGGAATGGATGGAGGCGAGCAAGTATGAATATGTGTATATGCATGTGTATGTATATATGTGTGTATGTGAGTGTATGGATCTTTCTTCGTCTGTTTCCTGGCGCGACCTCACTAACGCGGGAAACAGCGATTAACTAGAATACATATGAATAAGTATACATATATCAGTCCATTGACTGAACCAGGGCATGTGGAACGTCTGGGGAAACCATGTAAAGTTCTGTGGGGCCTGGATGTGGATAGTGAGCTGTGGTTTCAGTGCATTACATGACAGCTAAAGACTGAGAGTGAGCGAATGTGACCTTTTTCATCTATTTCCTGGAGCTACCTCGCTGACACAGGGGGTGGCAATGCTACCTCGCTGACACAGGGGGTGGCAATGCTTTTTCTCGTGGGGTAGGGTGGCATCAGGAATGGATGGAGGCAAGCAAGTATGAATATGTACGTGTATATGTGAACATGCCCGGGAGAATTTGGTGCACTAAACAGGATAAGCAAGGGAAGGACAGAAGCTTCATGCAACTTTTGTAGGCCAGAGTGACCAGGGGAATGAGAAATCAGATGCCGAGTGTATTAGGGCCACCTCCACTGCTGTTTGACTCACGGAGATTTTTAGGGCAATTAAGTTATATCGTACAAGGTGCAGGAATAAAATGGTTATATAAAGGTGCCTTGATATTATCCATGGTTTACCCTAACTGGTATCCCTCCCCTACATTTATGGTGGAGATGCAGGGCAAATAATGGCTTAAGGCACTATCAAACCAGCTTAGATATGCACCTAAGACGCAGAGCAAAATACAGCATATGGTTCACCTCAACTCTATTAGAATCATCCGGAGTTAAAAGCTAGTGGACGAGAGTGAGGGTAGAAGAACAGGGAGGTGGACAGCACATGGAGTGGCTGAGCGTGGGAGAATCTGGGTCAGAGACACTTGGTAGATCCTGAGGTGGCAAACTCTGGGACCCAGAGCCCACAAAAGAATATCCCATGTGCCCCAGGACCAGGAGCCAATGTAGGAAAACCTACAGACGAGGATTTCCTACCACACTCTTGGTGGGTTCATTTCTTTTTGCTCATGTCAGTGATGGAGCAGGAAGCAGGAGGGGTTCCCCCTGGCCGAGGGGACGAGGATAGGAAGAGGCGTCTTGCCTATCCTGGGGAGTGCCAGGAAGACTGTAAGGAATGATTGGGCCAGTGTTTCAGTGCAACATGAGTTAGAGAGGACCATGGATGGAAGTAGGGACAGTACAATGTGGCACCAGTACCCAAAGGAGGAACTACGGTACCTTGGGGCTGAAAAATGTAGTCCTATATGGGCATCTCCATGCTTCTCTGGCCTAGAACTGATGTAGGACGTGTTCTCGGGTACTGAATGTGATTCAAATGGCTTGAATATGGAGACCTGGATCAGGGTCGCCATGTGTACGCTATAGACGCTAGGCTACAGAGGTCGCAAGACTGTATCTTATATATGTAGGTTCCTTGAAGGGCCGCCAAGCATAGGGTCATGCATAAGGATGGGGGTTCACAGGATATGAGGCAGGTGTTTAAGATACTAGAAGAGGCTTTTGCCAATGAGGAGTCTTCTGCTTCACTGGCACTACGCAGGCAGGGGGATGGGAAAAGTGTCATAGAATTTGCCGATGAGCTAGAAGAGATAACTTTGGAGCTTTGCCAACATTAGGGAACAAGATGGGCCCAGGAGGAACCGAGTTTGAAGGAAAGGTTCATGATGGGTCTCAAGAACTCTTGAACTGGGTATGAGGCTCGACAGCTCTTACATTATTACCCTCAGTTTTTTCTTTTTTTATGTTGAAGACTCCAGTCATGTACAAAAGTTCACATCAAGGCTGGGCCCTAATTTAAATATAGAGAGAATTAAAAAATAGGGGAAAAAAAAGAAGGGAAAGGATTTTAAAATTTTTGAAAAAGTGAAAGATCTGTCTTTGAAATGAGCCAGGCCCTAGTTATTGGGAAAGACGAGCAGATAGAGAGTTCCAAAGCTTTGACGTGTAGGGAAAGAAGCATTTATCAAAACAGCATACCCTTGAGTTGCCGATGGCCACACAATAATGTGACACAGCAGCTTACCAAGTATTATGTGGTCTAGCTAGTGGTGGGGGCATACAAGCAGCCAGCTCTAGGGAGCAAATGCCAAAGTTATACCTATAGAAGAGGGAAAATGAACCAACATTGCAGCATAGGGCAAGGGGGTCAGGTTTGGAAGTTGGCCTGGGACAGTTTATAAGTCGGACCACTTTCAACTCAAGTAAGGAAACAGAGTTAGAATCATCCCAAATATCAGAAGAGTACTCCATACAAGGACAAATCAATCCTTCGTATAAACGGAGCAACTGCTCTGAAGGGAAAAATTACAACATTTAAACGGGACATCCGGTTTCTTAGGGGCAGACTTAGCTATACCCATAATGTGGGGTTTCCGTAAGATCCACAAGAAAGAGTGGATGTTACAGCAATACTAAGTATGTTCGCTGAGTCAAGAGGTAGAATTACAGAACCGTCAAAGGAGATGCGAGAATTGTGAGAAGTTTTCAACAGAGAGATGGGTAGAAATTGGGTTTTGGAGACATTAAACTTAACTAGATTTTGTGTAACCCACTGAGATACCCTGTCCAAGTCTGAGTTTATTGTGGAAGCCATGTCAAGGCGAGATGCAGATCAGGTGAGAGAAGAGGGAGAAGAATTGAAGGATGTGGATGAATGCAGTTTTAAGTCGTCAGCATATGAGTGCAATGGACTATCTGTGGAAGAGAAAAACTCGTTCAATAAAAAGGAGAAAAAGTGTAGGGGACAGGACAGGCCCTTGAGGGACACCATTGTTGATGGAGAAAAGCATGGAGGCTGATCCATCAAAAACCACAGAGATAGATAGGCCAGAGAGAAATCTAGATATCAAGAAGGAAAGCAAGGGAGGGAAGCCAAAAGAGGGGAGCTTTGAGATGAGACCTCTATGCCACACCCTATCAAAAGCCTTAGATATGTCAAGAGCAACTACATATGACTCCCTAAAATCTTTCAGGGATGATGACCAAACATTAGTAAGATAGGAAAGAATATCACCAAGTGGATCTTACAGAAACCATACTGGTGATCAGAGAGAAGACTGTGATTTTTGAGGTGTTTAAGGTTATGGGAGTTGTGGAGGGATTCAAAGACTTTGGAAACGGCATATGTCAAAGCAACAGGACAATAACTAGAGTGATTAGAACGGTCACCCTTCTTAGGAATGGGATGTATCAAAGCATGTTTCTAAGGAGAAGGAAAAGTTTTGGTTTTTAAACAGAAACATAACAGACAAACAAGCACAGGTGCAAGTTCAGAGGCACACTCTTTCAGTACATGGGGATGGATGCCAACAGGACCATAAGCCTTAATTGTGTCCAGAGAAAGCAGCTCTTTTTGGACAAACCGAAAAGAGATTACAGGAAGAGTCATAGGATCAGTAAGAGGAGCATCAGGGGGTGAGGGAATGTTAGATTCATCCAAGGCGGAGTTAGAAGAGAAACGGGAACCAAAGAGTACGCAAGGCTAGAAATGCGAACAAGCTCAGGCAGGGGCCAGCTCACCTAGAAATGTGGGAAAAAGACTGTAGGATTGGCAACTGTTATGCAAGGAGACTGGAATGGCCCCATGACGACCTGGAAGGAGACAGTTTACAAAGCAAAGTAAAGCAACTGAGACGACAGATCCGGGACCTGCAGATTAGTCTGCAAGACTTGAGGGGGAAAATGAGGCAGACATGGGCCACTGGGACCTGCGGTCCCAGGGGCGAGGAGGGATACAGTAGGAGAGCAGCCCTGTTCTCTGGTTGGTGCTTTATCTGCGGGAGAGTAGAACACAGTGCACAGGATTGTGAGTGGAAAAATATACGAGAGCTCGGATGGGGGAGGGAACAGTCTCACCCCTGCCCACCAACAATGCTGTCTCAGGAGGGGACACTACAAGGCCACAAAGAGACGTGCAACATTATGAAAACTGGGTAGGAAACAAAGCATCTCTTTTGGGAGGGCCCACTAACAGAGGAGAGGTCAGAGGGCTCACAGAAACTAGGTAGAAAGGATGTTAAGCTGTTTGGCTGTTCACCAGCTACCTATGTACGCATGGGAGATATGGATTTTTGGTCCACCCTAGACTCTGGGAATGAGGCTTCTCTTAAGTCAGAAGAATTGTATCAAAGAGAACTTGAGCCCAAGGGATATACCTTGCTGGGCCCAGGGGAATTGATGCTGAAGGCAGCCGATAAGGGGATGATTCCCTACATTAGGTACATAGTAGTGGATGTAGAGATAGCAGGGAGAGTGGTTATAGGGTGTGGAGTGCTGATACGAAAGTCGCTGAATGGTTAGTCCAGAAGGAACCAGTGTCTGGTAGGCGATGAACATCATTAAACACCGTAGAAAGGTACTAATTAAGGAATTTGGGCCCTGGTACACATGGGAGGTCAATCACAAGTCAGCAGGGGAAGAAAAGGTACAGTGCCTGAGGGAAGCAGAACAGATAGTGTTGCAAAGGAATGGGTCTATTGAGTTGGGCTCGAACAAGTAAGAGGAAGTCAATCCAGATTTTAACCCGGTGCCAGCAGTTAGTCAACATTTGGGTGGGGTCAGCCAGGAAGTGCCCACGGTTGGAGGCCTTGATCAAACCATTAGAGGGGGAAGGGCATTGGTTGCCTGCCAATCTGCTACTGATCCCATCCTATACAATGCTGCATTATGGACATGGGGAGGTCAAGTGGTGAATGTGGGAACCTCCCCCTTCCAGCAAGGGAAGGGATGGAAATTGGGGACTGTTCAGATGGGAAAAAAATGAGAGGAGCAACCCTGCTTGAAGGCAGAAGTTAATGAGGTAAGGGGTGAAATCGGAGATAGCGAGAAGGAGGTGCCGAGAGATTTGGCAGACCTGGGCTTCCAGGTGGACCTGACAGATGTGCCTGGGAACATACAAACCCAACTCTGGCACATACTGAGGACATATAGAGATGTAGAAAGGTTGACAAAGAGGATATATGTTTCAGTGGTGGAAGGAACAAGAAGAAGTGGGAGACCAAATTGGAGGTGGAAGGATGGAGTGAAAGGGATTTTGAGCGGTCGCGGCCTGAACATGCAGAAGGGTGAAAGGTGTGCCCGAAATACAGTGAAATGGAATGATGTGGTATACCTGGGTCGACATGCTGTCAGTGGGCTGAACCAGGGCATGTGAAGCGTCTGGAGTAAACCACGAAAAGGTCTGTGGGGCCTAGATATGGAAAGGAAGCTGTGGTTTCAGTGCATTACACATAACAGCTAGAGACTGAGTGTGAGCAAATGTGGCCGTCTCGTCTATCTCCTGGCGCTACCTCGCCGGCGCGGGAGGTGGCAATGCTAATTCCCGTGGGACGGGATGGCATCAGGAGTGGATGGGGACGAGCAAGTGTGAATATGTACATGTGTATATGCATGTGTATGTATGTATATATGTATATGTTGGTAAGTATATATATGTACTTTGCATATATGTGCATGTATGTATATATGTGTGCATGTGGGGGGATGGGTCTTTTTTCGTCTGTTTCCTGGCACTACCTCACTGACGCGGGAAACAGCGATCAAGTATGATAATAAAAATAATAATATATATACACATATACAGTATATGATAGCTGCTGAAGTGCTGGCTCACAGCGCAGCCATTGCAGTCCCTTCTAATATCCAGGTGGGTAGCAGAGGGAGGGGTGTACAGGTGGGTACACCACACATTATAAGTCATGTTCCTCAAGGTTATATCATTGTTAGTGGACAGAAAGGAGTGCAGTATCATTAAGGACTTTTCAGCAGTAAAGGAGCCCATCTTTTCCCTACTGTTGTGTAGTGTGCTGCCTTGAGGCTGCAGAAGTCCCATAAAAGTGGTCCCAGGTTGTATAGCGGTACAGTAGTATGATACCAAAAAGCTTATTATAGATAAAGGAGGAAATTCTCGTAAGATAGGTCATGTAATCACGATAGAAGACTCTTTTATTCTTAGCAGTAATAGTATTTTCTGCATGGCTGTATAGGTTACTGGTGCACTTTATTGAGAATAATGTTTTTACTTATCTGCCTTTCTTGCAAAAGTTTTTTACGTGTCTCATTAGTCGTTCATAGGTCATCAGTGCAATCGACACAGAAATCCTTGCCTTGCCAAACAGTATTATTGTTAATCTTTCCATGATGAGCAAATGTAGAGATGAGGACATGAAATCTTCAAGGGATTTCTCAACATTATGAAGAAATATATTAATTCTTTAAGGGTAGGAGCTTCAAGCTCACTCTGCAAATACTGTACTTTTGCAAAGAAATTTAGATGTATGAAACCCTCTGTAAATATGGAATGGTAGAAGTAACATCTGTCTTTATTTTGATAACCACTAAATAATATTAATGTGGTAAAAATAGAATTTTTGATTCATTACTGAAGGCAACCCAGATGCCAGCTTCGGCATGTTGCTAAAGTGTGATATGATTATACTGTGATGCCTGGTTCTCCACTTTTCTTCCTCCAAAGTTCACATTCAAAAATGAAAAATTAAAAGTTATAGCTAAGACTACATTGTACACATGTATATTGTTTGTGCAGGGACAGTGCAGATCTTCAAACATCTTTGTCTGGTAAATGATATAGTGCAACTAGACAGTATTGCCAGACATTTTACCAATGCTTAAAACTAGATGATGTTTTAATCATCTGAACATTCACTTGTAAATATAGGTGGTAAGGACATGTTCATTGCAATAAGATATATACAGATAATGAGGCTTTATAGAGCCAGTTGAAAATCATTATTTGTTGAAGCACAAGAAAAGGAGGTTTTTGTGCTTTTGAAGAATGTGAACCTTAGAAAAAAGGGGAATGTTCTATTTGGCAGCATTTTTTAAATCTAAGATGGCTTCCATGTAAATAATCTAATGCACTCTATATTTTGTAATCAGTTTATTACGTGAGAGATTTATTTACAGTTGAAAATCTAGAAATCCCGAATAAACTATATATTTGTGTATTCTAGCAAGAAGAATTTTTACTGAATAATCCTTGGGAAATCAGGAGAGGGCTTGATCAAACATCACTTTGTCAGTTTTTTTGCAGCCATTATATTTTGAATGGAAATTAATCCCTGAGAATCCAACCTGTGGTACTTCTGTCCACCATGCAACAGCCACATCACCTAGTCACTCTACCAGGAACAGTGTGTGCCCAACAGGGAATCAGTCAATAGTAACCTGATGTGCAGTATGGAAAACATAATCAGAGATGCTGACAATGTGTATGAAAGAAATAAAGTTGTGGAAATGTATGATTTTTATTGTAGGGTGTTATGAAATTGTTAAAATCCTTTGTTTATATAATGTTTTGTCCTTTTGTAAAATCCATCATATCAAATAAGTACTTTAAGCTATATTTGATGACTTGAGCTGACTTTTTATTCTCATCACAGATATGATTCTGGCAGCAGTGTATAGCATGCACATCTAGTATGGAACAAAATATGTGAGACAATCATTTTGTATACTTTTGATCTCTTTCATCACCAAGTGAAATTATAAATTGCGCACTCCCTGCAAATCGTGATTTTTATGTTTTTGTTTTTACCATTGATTGCCTTTCCCTTTTGTTTCTGAAAAAAATTCTGTACAACCCAGATTCATGTCAAGATTTTTGGTTACCAGATTTGAACGTTACTGCAAATCCTCCAAGAGCAGTTTGCATCACCTTTAGTAAAATGTATGGTAAATTTTACTGTTATGTCAAGATACAACTATAGTTGTTATCATTATTTATCTTGAACTGCTTACTTTCTAACAACCTTTGCTTATTGTTGTGCTGAATGAGAAATTACAGCACGTGAAGAAATAAATCTCTATTCAGATGTGTCTCACAGATCTTTGATAATGGATTAGTAAAATTAGAATTCTAAATGTAATGCTCTCATAAAGGAAATACTGCAATTCAAGGAATATACCACATTGGTTCATATGAATGCTAAAGCTGATATTTATTTGTAGTAATCGCTAGCTAAGACAGTGAGGAATTTGATATCGCCTTAGAACTCATGATGCATGGGTTTGTAATTGTGCACTATGTGTGTATATATATATATATATATATATATATATATATATATGTGTGTGTGTGTGTGTGTGTGTGTGTGTATATATATATATGAAAAAGTTTTCTCTTATAAGGAGTTCATATAAGATTTGTCACCAGTGATTTTTTTTTTTTAGATATATGCAAGCATGTTTCCATGTGAATACTTTATGAAATTAAAAAGATTTGAACTACTTTCATTGTTGAGGGTTAATATTGATAGTGCGTGATACAGCAGATCCACTTGTTGAGTGAATAAACTAAATGGAAACTGAAGTACATATTCATGTAACTTGAACATTTGCTTCATTTAGCTTTAATGATGTTTAGACTGGAGGGTGTCCTCCACTTGTTCATATGTACAGTTTTATATCTAAAGTTTTGCTCATAAAACAATTGCATACTTTATTATTGCTTAGATTGCTAATTATATGAGTGTCAGGATTTTCTGTGGCTTTAACAATATTACCATTTCCATTTGCACACAGTAACATTGCTAATATATGTTACCTAGTCACTCTCAGTGAAAAGTGAAATAATTCACTTAGGGTAAAGTGTACTTAATACAGAACACAATTCATGAGACTGTGCTACATACACATAGCGGTAGGAATGACACTTTTATGCTGTAAGAAAGTTTTATGTTCAAGAAATTTTTGTTGAATTAGATGTAATAAGGAAAGGCCATTGTAAAAAAATATTTAATTCTGCTAATGGGGTGTACTAATCATGTGACCTAGTACTTTGCTTCTTGTTCTTAAGGCTACAAAATATAATTCTGTATATAAAAAGGGCTGATGTCTGTTTACTATGCACTTATATTTTGCTTGGTCATCTAGGCAGTATTATGGTTATGTCAAATGTTGATATTCCCATACACTTTTCTTCTAAAACTCAAAAAAGCAGTATATTCTGTTACTTATAACGATCTCAGTTTACAGTTGTAAGTGTCCAAATATGAATATTAATCTGACACTAAGTTTTTTGTCACTTCAAATTTATGCTCTGTAAAATATATCATTGCTGTATTCATGTTGGCAAATAACACTTATGCACAATTTTTACCTCATCATAGATAGTGCTTTGTTTTTTTACAACAGATATTTTACATTATTCTAGCTTCCAGTTAGCCAAGTTGTTGCCATTGCTTACAACTAGCTAAGTTATTGCCATGGCTCACAGCTAGCCAAGCTGTTGCTATGGCTTACAGCTGGATGAGTTGTTACCATGGCTTACTGTAAGCTAAGTTGTTGCTATGGCTTACAGCTAGACGAGTTTTTGCCATGAATTACACTAAGCAAAGTTGTTTCCATAGCTTGCAGCTAGATAAGTTGTTTCCATGGCTTTCAGCTTTCTGAGTTGTTACCATGGTTTATAGCTCAACTGAGTTTTTGCTGTGGCCTGTCATCTGTCTGTCATTCATCACCCATTATCTTTTAACTTCTCAGAAGTTTTTTAAAGATGAACACGAAACAAGTTTGGGATGTGCTCATTGAGTTAACATTTAGTTTGTGTTTAAGAACTCTCTCCTAAAAATTTTGTAGATGGATCAGCTCGAAATGGTAATGTACATTGATCTCATTTAAGATTTTTACTGGGATCCACATTTTTTTCACATTTTCTTATTTATCTCAAGGGTGATGCTAGCATTTCTTTAGAATTTTGATTTTATGCAATTGATTTGTTCTGAGACTTGAACATATATGAAAATCATGCCTTTAATGTGGTAGTATGACCAGTGTCCTCTTCCACTCCAGTCAATCGGCACATTTACCAACACCCCTTATTTCTTGGAGTGTTTTGCAAGTTATGCTTGAGTAAGGTTTTCTCCTCTCCATTCCACTAAATCTTTCTTGGCCTCTCTGAGGGTCTTGTGCCACTTGCACACCAAATCCACACTATAGAAACCCTTTGCTCTTCCAGTCTTTATCTATATCTAGCCATTTCTGTTGTTTTGCTTTTATCTTTCTTTGTAGCTGGATTATACCCTTCTTTTGACTTATTCTTTCATTTCTATGTCTCTCCCTTTTCCTGCGTTTCCATGTACTTTTATCATTTTTGCAGTTTTATTTTGATTTTATCATTGGCCAGCCCTTTCCTCAAAATGTTAATATTCAGTTGTTTTTGTTTTTTATACCTGATTGCCATTTTCCACATTACCGAGGTACACCAAGAAACAGATGTAGAAAGGCACATCTGCTTACATACACATATGTATACATATACGCACACACACGTACATGTATACATACACGTATTACATGTACACATTGATCTTGCTCATCATCATCCATTCCCGATGCCAGTTAAGTATGTTATCAAAATTGATTTTCATTATGGTACAGAGACATTTTGATATGGGATATAATGCACCTATATTTTTATCATGTTTCACTATTCTTTCTTGTATTTCTGCCTCTTTTCAAAAGAAGTGCTCCCTTAAGTATTTAGATTTTGTTGCCTTCGTACTGAGTTGGTCTTTATTTTAACTTTCAAATCATCCTCTTCCTTTCTGCATTTGCTTAATATTCCTTTTTTTTTCTCCCACATCCACTTTCATTCTTTCTACCAAGAATTATGTTTTTCTCCTCTTTTACTTGCACTCCATTAAGGCATATATCAGATAAAGAGTACATATGCTCCCTGTCTAATTCTCTTTTCTGAATTTCACCATAAATTTTCCATACAAGTAGAAGATAACAAGAGTGGTATCACTAACATGTTTTACCACAGCAATAACAACAAATTACAATTCGTATTCTATTATTTATTTATCTTTTATTTCGTACGTGATTGCTATTTCCCATGTTAGCAAGGTAGTGCCATAAGGAGATGAAGAAAGGTCATATCCGTTCATGTCCATTCTCTAGTTGCTATGTGTAATGCACCTAAACCACAGCTCCCTATCCACTTCCAGGCTCCCCCAAACCTTCCCGTGGTTTATCCCAGATGCTTCACATGCCTTGGTTCAGTCCATTGACAGCATGTCTACCACTGTATACCAAATAATTCCAGGTCACTCTATCCCATGCACGCCTTTCATCCTCCTGCATTTTCAGGCCCCGATCACTCAAAATCTTTTTCCCTTCATCCTTCCATCTCCAGCTTGGTCTTCCCATTCTCTTTGTTCCCTCCACTTCTGACACATATCTTCGTGTCAACCTTTCCTTATTCATTTTGTCCATATGTCCAAACCATTTCATCACATCCTCTTCACCTCTCAACCACACTCTTTTTATTACCACACCTCTGAAGAATGTGTGGAAAGAGAGAATGTTATCGGGGAAGTTAAAAATTAGCATGTTTAAAGGCATTGCAAGGCCCTACAATATTATATGGATGTGAGGCATGGGCTGTAGTTAAGGCTGTGGGGAGGAGTGTGGATGTGTTGGAAATGAAATGTTGGAGGACAGCGTGTGGTGTGAGGTAGTTTGATCAAGTAAGTAATGAAATGGTAATGAGAGGTGTGGTATTAAAACGAGCATGATTGAGGAAGCAAAAGAGGTTGGGCTGAAAGTGTTGGACATGTGGAGAGTGAGTGAGGAAAGGTTGACAGTTTAACAAAAGGGTATATGTTTCAGAAGTGGAGGGAACTAGGAGAACAGGGAGACCAAATTGGAGATGGAAGGATGGAGTGAAAAAGATTTTGAGCAGTTAGGGCCTGAATAAGCAGGAGGGTGAAAGGGATGCACAGGATAGAGTGAATTGGAACGTTGTATAATGGGGTTGACATTCTGTCAAAGGACTGGTCCAGAGCATGTGAAACATTCAGGGTAAACCCTGGAAAGTTTTGTAGGGCCTGGTTGTGGTTTTGGTTCATTACACATGACAGCTAGAAAATGATTGTGAGCTGATGTGGACTTTCTTCGTCTGTTCTTGGTTGCTCCCTCACTAACATGAAAAACAGCGTCACATGAAAAAAAGACTTTTATTCACATTAACTCCCAGCTTTCTTCAGTCACACACTCTCTAAAACTCAGATACCAGTTTCAGCAGTTTCTCACAGAGTTTTGCCTATATTTTTTTTAAATATATTGGCTGTAGTAATAACTCACGAGTTTGAGGGTAATTCAAACCCATGTATCCAAGAAAGTCACCCAAAGGACAGTATTTGTAATGTAAAGTTCTATTCTATAAAAAAGATGCAGTATTTTCTGACCCCAGTCTGCAAACACAGAGAGGAAATTACCAGATGCACTTTCACAAACCCCAACACATGGCTGTTAATAACATCCATTTCCTTGGCAGGTTAGAAACTGCTGTCTGCTGGGGTGATACAGTTTCAGGAAATTGTATTATCTGTGGATGGGAAGGTTGCATTGACATTAGGGGAGGTATGAAGGTGAAAATGGGGGTTAATGTTTATATCTGTGCACATGCCAAGGAAGTTGACATGCACAACAACTAACCACTATACAAGTTGCTCATAATTTATCCATATCCTTGGTAGGATAAAAGTCGGTGACTTTTGGGGTGATTTATTTTTGGAAGAATATGTTACTGATGAGCAGAAAGGTCATACTGGTAATGTGGGAGGTATGAAGAGGAGAGTGGTGGAATGAGTAGTAATAACACTGAATAGTGTCGTTTTCCGACATTTTTGTGGTAGTCTCTGCCCTGTGTAAGTCCAAGTTCAAAGGTCAGTGGCCCGATGGTCACTGTCTGCATTTGACTGAGTCTTTGGTGTATGTGTGATGTACCACTTGTCTTCATTTTATGAATGGGTTACATTTCTAAAAAACTTTTTGTACAGTGGTTACTTGTAACTCGCAACTTATTTCCTACATAGATATATATAAAAGTGGTGGGATAGTGTGTTGTTGCCCTTGGGTCCTAAGATACTTCATATCCATCCTTGCCACCCATTTTCATCATTTATTTTGTGAATCTATAATTAATAGTTCATGACTTATGTACGAATCTGCTGAATAGAAGCGTTTGAAAAAACTTCATAAAGATGTGGTCTATGACTCTATGGTATCATTCACTAAGTGTAATTTGAGTGTTTTGCCATAAGTGTTAGCCTCTACATGTTTGTTTTTCTAGGCTCACTAGCTCTTCCATCTACCACTCATTTATTCCATTATTTTTCTGAAAATAAAGAATTATTAACTTATGCATTAAGTAAGAAGTTGTTGAAGAGAATTGGTTACAAAAAATAAGTGAAAAATGTTATTTACCACATAATTTACTGAGTATAAGATAAATGTTTTGAACTGAAGTTTACCTCAAGCTTTTGGATGGTGGTTAAGATTTTCTCGTATATTTTTCTGAATGTGCAGATGGTTATTGATTAATGTGTTAGGTAAAAAATGAGTATAGAGAATTGTGTAGATAATATATGAGAAAAATAAAAAATTTACCATATTATTTATAAAGTAAAAGTTGACCTTACTGCAGTAAGTTCCCAACAGTTGGTAGGTAGCAAGTTTCATGCTACTCATCATTATTGTCAGTCAGCAATGATTGTTAAAACCCATAAAAGTCAGCACATTTGTAAATTGAACTCTCCCTACACCTAGACAAAAACAAATCGAAAACTAGCCACAGCGCATTGTAGATGGTCATGACCTAAATTACATGCACAGGAGAGCAAAAACTAGTCAGGGTGCATTAAAGATATTGTTTGCTGCCAGAGTTGGCTCCAACACATAGATGAAAGTAGTTTGCATAGTAAATTTGAGTTGGTGGAATGGGTACCTGTTTGTATAAGCAGATTTTTTACTTGTATCGGAATGACGTGATAATTGGTCACATTCATATAAACAGATCCATGTCATTTAAATGCTTGTATATTACAGACATCCAAAAGTTTTAGTTCTCCTCAGGAGCTGGCAGAAAAAGAGCCTGGAGGGCTCAGATACATTAGTGCTGGTAAAACATGAGAGACAGACGGTAAACCTGCACAATTTTTATAATTGCAATATTCATGGCATTTATGGAGTATTAAATGGAGAGTTCATTCTGATTCAGTAGCATTAATTGAAGTAATTTATACGTTACAAAAAAGAATATATATTCCTTGATTTCTCAGAAAGTTCATTAAAGAGGATTGGCGGGAAAAGAAATGTAAATTTGCTGCAAGAGATTAAGATAAAGGAAATCACTTTTCATAAGGTTGCTTGTATTTACTTCTCTGTATATTCTCAACATATTAATAATCCTACATGAATACAATCAGAAGGAACATTAAAAGACAGATTTGGGTTTCAAAAAATACAAAGAGGCAAATGAAACTGATGACATTTTCACCATTATTTCTAAATTGCCTAAGGTGGCTTTAAATTTCTGGTATAAGTGCACATCTCTACATGCACATATTCCATACTTGATTCTTTACTTCCATCAGATATTTTGCAATGTCTAGGTTGGTTAATGTACAATCACTGTTGTAAGCTCAATTAGGATATTGTTTTCCCATACATGGTGCCACATTATCCCAATAACATCATTGCTATATATCATCCTAAATGAATAACACCCTCGATAAAGTTCATACCTTAAGCAGCTGAATTTAAGTTGTCATCTCTCTTGATTCTCCAACTTACATATTCATTCCACTAGTATGCTTAATCTTTTCAATTTATTTCTTTTACTAAAACATCTATTTGTGTACTGCCATCAAAATAAATCTTATGAAAGATGCCTATGTCACATCTGTATGATTTGCTGTGATTAGATTATTTGTGATTCGCAATTTAATCCTTGTGACCATGTGGGCAACAGTATGTTGTAACAATTCCTTTTTTTCTAGCAGTTTAAGCTCTAGCCTTTTTATTAGCTTCTTAAGGTATTGATGATAAAATTTTCTTTAGTCTTTGGTGAGCTAAATCATTGCCTGGAGTGTTGCCATCTCATTCAGTGAAAACAGTAAAAGATATCATCTCTGTTATATATGGAACATGCTTATTGCTCTTCTGTTTGTTATAAAGCTTTTTTTTTAATCTGCATTTTAGCATGAATTACCATCGTGCAATGATAGACTAATTAGTCATTTGGTGTATCAATTGTATGGAAGTATATCTGAAACATTTTTTTCAGAAGTTTATAATATTTTATTTCATATTGTGCTTAAGAGCATGATAAGCTGATATTGGTCATAGCTAAAAACAAAACCTTTCTGTATAATTATAGCTTATCAGCTCATGTTTCTTTATTTTCTATTGATTTTATACAAAATAAAAAAAAAATTATTACTGTAACTTTTGGTAGGTGGTGTTTATGATATATATAGAAAAAGTGAATAAATTTTCAGTTTAGTATTCAGTGAAGAGATAAACCTCCCAAAGGTTTGTAATGAAATTCTCATTTTGTTTTAAAATTCAGTCTTCTGTAGAACAAATTACTGTAGTTTGTTATGCCAGATTTTCGTTTCTGACTTGGTCCTCATTATACATTGTACCCCTATTAAGTCCATGAATGTAATTCACAAAGATGGCACTGCTTCATTATTTTGTAAGGCTGATTTATGTCTACTGTAAGGAGTGTTTTGTAAAACAAATATTAATGAACAAGATACAGGAAAATATTGTATGCATATATATATATATATATATATATATATATATATATATATTTCTCCTCTTTATTTAGATTTCCATTATTTTGTGATGTAAGATGTAAGGAATGCCTTCCGTTACCAGCACAATTTGTTCATGGGGTGTGTTAGGTAAATGAAATCATCAAACTGACAATCACCATAAAAGTGACATTCAAGGCACATACTGTACTAGCCGATTAAGCTTGCATTGCCTTGGATATTACTAAATTATGGGTGATGAATGATTTAGACTGAAAATTTATTTTCCAGACATACTCAATTAATTTTTCATAATCTCTCAGATTTCCTACACAGAGGTACAAATGTTTTCATCTACCAAACTGAACATTTTCTAGGTTCTTCTGATGTAAAAATTTAGATAACTGGATGATCCACATATTTCATAGTCCACTAATGAATTCCCTCTGTAATTTTAAAAACAGAATCACAAAGATGCAGGCTTGAGCTTCTCCATACATTGCTTGTGTTTCAGTCGTGACTTCATCTGTTAATACAAATTCATGTCTTTTGTATATAAGAGCAAGGTATAGTCTTTGCACATCTATTCATAAGATCAATAAATAAAGAATTTGCAGATAGTTTTTTATTTTCCATATATCAATAAGTCATTTCACTTATTTGAAGACTGTAGAGAAAAATTCATGTGACCCCATACTTGTATATGGTTTATGATTTTATTATGTGCTCCAATTTTATTTCTAAGGTATAAGATGAAAGCACAATAACAAAAACTGAAACTTCATATGGTAATACAGTATGAAGATATGTCCTATGGAAAATCTGAACCACTATTCTTTTTTCTATTGTGCAGTAGTGTCTCATAAAATCCCAGGAGTCCCTACTACCGTTATGGGGCTCCTCCAGCAGTCAGGAAGCTGGCCACATTCATCGGACGGAACAGTAGGTCATAAAGCACTAAGATGTATGTGTCTATGTGCAGAGAATGTATGACAATTGGATCATAAGTATTGCCTCTTTTCTGTAGTTGCATCATGGGCATAAAGGGTCTTGGGATACGTTGAAAAGGTGTTTGTAGTGATGGGTGATGTCCAGAGCGTAGACAGGAGAGTGTGACTCATGTTTGTCTGGGAACTTTGGTTACAGATGGGTGTATGTACAATGGATTGGAGAATAAGACCAATTTGGGAGATTTTTTTTCTTTTTTAATGTTGAAGGCTAGTTGGTTGGTTGGTGCTGACAAGGTTAGTTCAGTGTTATATTATTACATTTGTCAGTATTATATTTGTTTGTGGTGAGGGGATCCATAAGTAAAGATTACTAAAATGTGAAGCAGGAATAAACTTATTTGTTCTTGAGGGTTAGTGGTAGTTGTAGAGTGGTTGGGTGGGAGGGGCCTAGTGCTGAGCCTGTTGGGGTGGGACTATACTGGGTGGATCTTTGTTTCATTTTGAAGGTGTTGAATGGATGTGGTTGCTGATGATGAAGATTGACAGGTTCAGGTGAGGTAGTTTAATTATAATCCAATGTGATCCAGTTACTGTGGGATAAGGCAAACAGTCAGGTGGCTGCTACTTACAGTGCCACTAAATTCATCTATGTTCAGCCTCGGGTTTCAGATATCATCTGCACAGCATAGGACCCCAGGTATCTTTTAAAACTAATTGTTCAAACCTACTGGGTGTTATATATTAGCTCAGCAACTGTTATGTGCTTTTGCTTTTAAATACTTCAATATATCTTAACCGCAAACTGCTTTATTATTATCACACTAATTGGTTAAAATCTGAAAACCCATTTTGCGATTAACAAGTCCACTGGTGGTGATATAATGGATTAGTGGCAAGTCTGTACATGTTTTGTCACATTATAATTTCTTATGACGCCACGCAAGGGATTTTATTGTTTCTTGTAGTCGATATTACAATGACCAGCATTTGGTTGAATTTTATTTAACTGTAACATAATCATAAGTGCACAAAATAATCATAAATGACTAAAGGTTTAAACCTTGTTGCATTAATAATTTTTGAAGGAGCACGAGTGTAAAACTTTCGCCCCGTAACATATAAACATATAAATATCTTTGATTAGATTTCTTATAGGTTTATTCATATGTCAGTTTTATCAGTCAAAGTATACCAATTTATATGGGAAACTATGAGTTTCCATTTCTTTATTTGCAGATTCAAAGAGAGTATAAGTCCCCCACACATTTTTTTTATTCCATTATTACCTATTTATTACTTCACTATTATATCATCACCTTGCTTTGCATAGCTTTTTCCTTTCTTTCTTTTTGTAAGCTGTACAGATTATGTCACTGATCAAGTGACATTTGTTAGGTGTCTCAACTGACAATGAGCTTTGAGCTCTAGTCAACATGAGTTTAACGTAAACTGGCAGTATTATATTTTTAGTGCTGAAGATTTGTTAAGCAAAGTGATTAAAAAAATATTATGGGCAAAGTATGGTTGGTCTCATTTGATGTGCATTCAGCCAACCAGTTACAAGATGTATAAAATTGATTTGATTTGTTCCGGAACCCCGGCAAAGTTATTGTGCACCCAATAGTCATCCTGTGACCGGTAGCGCAAAAGGATTACAGGGGCCACAAAGATTCTTAGTCAGACCCCAGTGGGTTGATATTACATGCATTACATAGTCACATAGTTTCATATGTTAAGTTCTACCTATTAGACGCAAAAAGTGGATACAAACTTAAAATTTCAGGTGTCTTGTTATTAACAATGTGTGACATTTCTTGCAGAGTTTGTTTAAATCTATCCCTAAATGGTTCTATTCTTTCGCATTCAGAGACAAGAGTGTTCTAGTTTGTGTCCAAATCTTTGACCACAAACCTTACAATTTACACGATTAACATCTTCAGATAGGCCAAAGCGCCAGAAGTACCTATAGCCTAGCCTTAATCTAGCAATTACATCATGTAATCTGCTGATCCTATTACTTTTTCCATATACATGTTTTACTTTACACATTTCACTGTGATGGAAAATGTTTCTACTTGTGCTGAACTCGTCTTCGTGTTTCAAAGAGGGCAGTTAGTTCCTTTCTAATTGCAGTGTTGAGGTTTCTAATTGATAGCTCAATGTTGTTTTCAACATCACCTTTACTAAGTGCAAGTTTGGTTAAAGCATGGGAAGGGAGTTTACCCACCTTTGTGTTTCTTTTTACTTTTCATCTTTAAATCAGTCATTTTACATCTGCAAGGAGGTCCTTGATTCTTATCATTGCTTGCTTCATTTCTGATTATTTTGAGTTTGAAATAAGGGTGATATTTAAACAAAAAGTTACTAAAAGTTTTGAAACAATGTGGCAGAGGTGCACAAACAGCCACTGTCACTGCATCACTATATATGTAAGACATGCACCTTGGGAAAGAGGCTGCCTGCCCAGCACATCCCTCATCATATTCCTCTGCTTGTGCTACTTAGAGTTTCTGTTACAAATGCAAAGTATTTTTTCTTGAAAAAATAATGTATCTGACTTATCTGGGAATTTTGTTAAAGTTGGATTTCCATGTCAAGTCTTCAGTAAATCGGGAGTGTCTGTTTATCAAGAGAACAGGCAAGATACAATTTCCATGCAAATTCTGTTCAACAAGATGATTGGAGGATGCCCCTGTATTGGTGTTGAAACAATATGGCCAAGCCTATTAAATATGTCAGGGAAACAGTAATACAGGCTTCCAAAACTGAGTGTATATACGTCTATAGCAAGAATTGGAACAAGATTTGCTTAAGTTTGCTTTATGCCATCACATCTATGAACTCCTGATTGCTGTAAAAGGAACAAAAAGCAACATACCCAAGAATCTGAGCTTTACCACCACAGAAGCCAGGCCTGGTTGTAAATAGGGGGCCCTGTTTTGGGGGCATTATACATAAGAGCTAGATAATGGATGTGAGGGAATGAGGTCATTTCTTTATATGTTGGTGGTGCTACCTTGCTAACAGAGGACATGATGAGCATAAGAAAAAGTGAATTTATAAATCTATATAAATTTGAGCAAGAAATCAGTTGGTGTTGAGAGTTTGGGAGTGTGTGAAAAGAGAAAGTTGAGACTAAATGTGAATAAGAGCAAAGTTATTAGATTTAGCAGTACACAGAGACAGGTTATTTGGGGTGTGAGTTTGAATGGAGGGCAAAAGTTTGAAGGTATAATGTTGCTAATGATATTGTATGGATGTGGGGCTTGAGCATTAAGTGAGATTGTGTGTAAGAGGGTGAATGTGATGAAAATGAAATGTTTAAAGATAGTATTTTGTGTGAGGTGAGTTGATCGAGTAAGTAATAAAAGGGTAAGAGACAGTGGCAGTAATAAGAAAAGCGTGGTTGAGAGAGCTGAAGAGTGTATGCTGAAATAGTTTGGGCATATGGAGAATGTGAGTGAGGAAAGACTGACAGAGGATATATATGTCGGAAGTGGAGGACACATGAAGGGGGAAACCAAATTAGAGATGGAACTGGAGTGAAGAGTATTTTGAGTGGTTGGGACCTTAACATGCAGGAGGATATAAGGCATGCAAAGGATAGAGTGAATTTGGGCAATGTGGTATACAGGGGATGATGTACTGTCAATGGACTGAGCCAGGGCATATGAAGCAGACGGATGAACCACAGAAAGGTCTGTGTGGCCTGGTTGTGGATAGGGGCTGTATTTTTACTATATTACACATGACAAATGGAGAATGGATGTGAAGGAATAAGGCCTTTTCTCTATTTGTTCCTGGTAGTACCTCACTAATACAGAATATGGTGAACAAGTATGAGAGAAAGAAAAAGTATATTTATTATTTATATTTACCCCAGGACCAATTTTAATGAAAGAGTGTTGGGACCTTTCTAAAGCCTCCTGAAGCTCTAGGCTGCACTACATACTGTACTTTGTATAGTAGGGAATGTAGACTCCTTGGAGTGAGGACTTCTTTGCCAAGACTGTATTTCCAATGATACAGCCTCAACAAAGGTGACTTTTAACTCGTGGTGTAACCTCTTGTGGATGAAGCCCAGTAATATATATGTATATATATATATATATATATATATATATATATATATATTTATATTATTATTATTTATTATTATTATACTTGATCACTGTTTCCCGCGTCAGCGAGGTAGCACCAGGAAACAGAC
>JAYMFT010258937.1:0-10797 GCA_038088735.1 Panulirus argus
AGAGAGAGAGAGAGAACCTGATGGACTGAGCTCATAGGTGGCAAATGAATTTCAATACCGATAAGATCAAGCTTTTACATTATCAGTAGCAAGAACGAAAAGTCAAGCTACAGTGTGAATTCTGTTAAACTGCAAAAGGCAAATGAAAAAGAATTGGGCATAATAATCTCTGGTGACCTTAAACCATGCAGTGCACAGAAGCAGTGAAAAGAGCGAGCAAAATTCTTGGATTCATGGGTAGGGCCTTGGAATTTAAGTCTAGGGAAATCATCATAACTCTATACAATTCATTGGTTCGTTCCCATCTTTAATATTGTTCCGCTTTGGTCACCCTACCAAAAAAGTAAAAAGAAATGCAGAATGGAGAGAGTGTTGTGTCTTGCTATCAAGATGATTCGCGGGCTGAGAAATAACTCCAACGAGATCAGATTAAAAGACCTGAATCAATTAAGCTTAGAAAAGAGAAGGCTAAATAATGAAATAATATATGTATTCACAGTCATCAGAGACTTGATAATCTTGATATATCAAGTTACTTAAGACCTGATTTGTCTGACTTCTCCCGCAGTAATGGATACAAACTCGTGGGATTGCGGATATTACGTTTGAGAACAATAAAGAAAACTTATCGGAAAGCATTTAACAATCACATGCTGCTTGTGCTGTGAAGTTTGATGATTTGTTCTGGCAGCTCTGCTTTATTTTCCCTTGAGGGAGTGCAGGGACCGTCCTACAAAGTAGCTCATCTGTCCAGAAGAAATAGTTTTGTACCTCGTTTTTTGTGATGCTTAAACCGCGAGCGTAGGCAGACAAGGGGAGGCGCGCGTTGACAACCTGACACACCCGCCGCTCGGTTGGTGAACAACAGGATGATTCGTGCAACCTGTGGCATTGGGACGACTGCACTTTATGAAACGTCTGGGCTTCCTTGTACTATTGCAGAGTTCTCAGACCAGTAAGTCTATCAAGTGTTCATTCAGCTGTTTCTCAGCTTTGTCGTAAATATAGATTAATATGTTTTTACCTGTTCGAAATATCATACAAATGGTTAATGGGGAAATGGCTTTCATTATAGCTTTCCCTATCATGGAGCTAGTGGTCTGGAGATTTTCGAGGTGTGGATGATAATGTATTCTGATGCTAGTGAAAAGTCTTCACTGGCAGAAAGATCAAAATCACACCTATTCCTTACTTACACACTGTAAATGGTTTTAGATATGACAATACCACTAATCTTTCATGTAATATGATAAAACTCTAGTGAAGTAAACGTCTAAGTCATAGCGATAAGAAGTACAAGAAAGGAATGAATAATGAATACCGTTATGGGAGCATTTTTCATGTCACAAAGAAATGCCTACACAGATCTGGAAATGCCATCAATTGTATCATTCCAGCTGGCACTGGACGGGTTCCTCTCTAAGCCTAAACACATATTTCGAGCACAAAGGACGTCCTCCAGTGAAAGGAGACTTTACAGGTGATGGTGCTGAAGCAGAAAATTTAAATTATTCCTTGACGCTATACATTTACAGTGCCTCAGTTACATGTGGGTTAGACATATACAGGTAGGTGATGGGAAACAGATAAAGCGAAATGAAAGCGTTGGACGAAAATGAAATATAGACTGAATATGAAAAGGAAGAGGGAATAAAGAAACGTAAGCGAAAAGACGAAAAGTGGATACAAGGATGGATGATAAACAGAAGGAAGACAGATAGCTGTGAAAACTGGTACATGAAAGAGCGACTTACGTAGGCTGAAGGGAATTATAAAGCATGGACAGCGTAGACGGAAGGGATAAAGACGGGCAAGAACGAAACTAGCAGACTGGAATGAAACAGAGGGACCTGATGGAGAATAGTTGCACCAAAGAAGGCAAACAAACGAGAGGAAGACAGGCAGCTAGAGGGAAACGGGTAAACAGGAGAAAGGCAGACAAACAGAAAGGGTAGAGATAGACGGAATGGAAATGGACCGGCAAGAGTAGACGGTAAGACGACAGACGGATGGGAGGGGGACAGTTATACGGAGTGAAATCAAGGAGGCGAGACGGAGACATGTAAACAGGAGAGAGACAAATAGACAGGAGCAGTAAATATATTTGAAGATGGAAAGAAGACAGGTAAATGAAACAGATGTTTACATGCCGGAGACAGGAGGATTTTTGGAGGAAAACAGATGGACATACGGGAAATAAACAGAAGAGAGGAGGACTGGTTGGCATAAGGGACAGGTTCAGATAGATGGGAGACAAACAGACGGAAGAGAGACAAGTAGATGTGAAGGAGATAAGTGAACATTGGAGGGAGGAGTGGTAAATAAACAGACGAGAAGGAAACAAATAGATGGGAAAGGAACAATACAACTTGAGGAAGAGAGATAAAGGCAAGAGCCAGGTGGGTTTGAAGGAGGCAGGTAGAAAAGAGAATAACAAGTAGACCCTAAGGAGTTAAATTAAGGTTAAATGAAGAGAAACTGGTAGACAAAAGTGACGGAAGTAGATGGAAGGGCTATAAAGAGACGGGATGGAAGCAGACGGATAGGAAGGAAACGGTTAGATGGCAGAGGGAATGGTAACGAATGGTACACCGTTGAGGAAATGGCCTCCCCGTGATTTCCAGAAAATATATTCATTGCAACACTCGGGCAAGACGAAAAAAACTTTGGAAATACTGAAAGATATTTGTATATCTGTAAGCATAGGGAGTCCAGATGGGGCAGAAGACGCAGGAGCAAGAGCGTTGGTAGCTGAGATACGAAGTGGTAATGAATGGAATGGTGGCGAAGTTTTTATGTGAAGAAAATGGGATTACGTAAATATATTGAGGAACGGTAAGGACCTGTAGGGCGTAAGCGAGGAAAGAAGAATGAAAAGAAGAAAGGAAAGGCCAGAGTGAGGAGATACGATACTGAAGCAGGTGGATTTTGGCGAGAAAATTAAGATTCAATGAGTAGTTATGTATTTGACAACAATGAAAACAGAGTCGGTTTCATGAACTGTATATAAACAGATGTTGAAGTTTACAGAGGCTAACACTTAAAATACGTAAATCATAGTCGTGGAGTATGATGTTTGGATTGGAGTAGCGACAAAGTGAGGAACATGAAATTAACACATGTAGAAGATAAACAGATATACACGTAAAGACACGGTATAAAATGGAGAAAATAAGAGACTTGGAGCCCTGGCTAGCATGGATGCAAATCGAGTTGTCTGCCGTGTTCCTGCCTGCAGATTGCCAGTCCACAGTTCTGCAGAACTGATTGCCACGAAAGGTGCATTTGGCTGTATAGTGTTGATTTACCTCATAGACATGGGTAGAGTTAATGATCGATAGATATATGAATAGCCGGACAGACATGCTTATTATTTGCTAGACAGATAACTCGACAGAAAAAAAGATGTTCAGAAAGATTGACAGAAAAATAGATAGGTAAATGAAAAGATTGACAGAAAAATAGGTAAGTAAATGAACAGATAGACAAACAGGTAGAAGATATATGGAATAAACAAATATATCTAATGTGGACTATGAGGACGAAAAGCATACAAATATCTAAATATCTAAAGACTCCATAACGAAATAAATCTTTATTGAATTAAGGATGAGGACTTGTACATAATGTGTGTGAGGTGCTGGATGAGGAAACAGATGGATGCAGTGACAGTGCCTTTGTACATCGGCAAAGATGTGGAAAGCACCTGCAGAACTGTTCTTCGACAGTTTATTCAGAAAAGAAGTCACTGTTACTGGGGAGGGGGGGTACAAACCGGAGCAAGTAACATGAAAGTCAACGGGAATTGATGTAGTCTAAAAAAAATGTAACTGACAAATCGTAACTAGAGACATAGGTGGACGGAGAAGAGGAAAAACTGCCGCCTGAATGTACAAACATGCCGGGAACACACACGCACACACACACACACACAGCTGAATTGTAAGGAAAATCTAGAGACCATAAATTTGTCCACCATGCAAGAGAGAAGAGCGAGGGGTGAACTGATCACACCCTTTAAGTTTCTAACCAAACTGATGATACGAACAGTGAACACCTTTTCGAAAGTTGTATGGAGACGACAACTAAAGGACATAACATGAAGTAAAAAAATGATTAATAAAAGAATAAAGAGTACGTTTATAGCTTAAAGGTTGTGGATGAATGGAACATACTGAAATAAGAAGAGGTAAGTGTGGACAACATACAGACGTTTAAGATGTACGATAGCAGAGAAAATACAAGAGATTTAGCAAAACGAGCATAGAACCCCTCATTTTACTGTGAAAATACGCACACACACACACACAGAATCTATCAACAATACTGGGCAGGGAGGTGCAGAAGCAAAATCAGCAGCTGTTCAGCTAAAGGAACGGACTAAATCACAAACAGAATGTATTGGCAATAGAGGACAGGGAAGTGCAGAAGGAACAATATCGGCAGCTGTTCCTTAAGAGAAGAGGATTAACACACTCACAGAGACTGTTGACAGTAGTGGACAGGGAGGTTTAAAAGGAGTAATTACGGCAGCTGCTCAACAGACGCCGATCATGGAGTGTGATGGACAAGAACGCAGGCCCGGAGTCATACAAACGGAGGTACGCGGGAACTTAAGTGAGGCGGTTGCAAGAATAATGTGCACCGTCTGGGATGAAGAAAATGAGGAAGTTCATAGGCTAGATGATGGAAGGTTTAGATAAGTACAGAGCGTACAGATCCAGTGCTCACTGGCTATACGATCAACTGTAGAAAAAGCCAGACGCAGAGACTGGCTCATCTACACTGAGGGATCAAACTGAAAAGTGGGCGGCATCAAAATTAGAAAGATTAGTAAAGCTGGATTTTCATAAACGTAAATCACATCCCTTTTTTTTTTTTTTTGGCTTGGAAGAAGATCGTAAACCAGATCAGGAAGGAAAGGGAAAGATGCAGAGAATGCTTAGCAAAAGATTGCCTAAGGCTAGGGAATTGCAAGATGCAATTTCCGTGATAAAAATAGAGAAGTTACGGTTACGTTTGACTTGGAGTCATCAAGCCAGGAGGTACTTAGGAAAGCTAAGAAACATAAAGGTATGTTGAATTTCATTGGGATATTCATCAGATGTGATGAATCACAGGAAGTGGGAGAAAAGCAAAGATTATAGTCAAAAGACAAAAACGAGGGACGCCACACGAGGCAAGAGGAGGAAGCGTCCTCGCCAGTACTACACAGAGGGCTGGAATGTCAAGAGATTGTGACGTCAGACTACAAGTAATGTACTCACATGTCGATCATTAATTGTCATTGGTAAACGCTGGAATTCAAGGAATCGTATAAGGTAAAGTGCACGTGATTTTGCCCGAGTCGTGGAAGCAAGGCTTATCAAAGAGATAAGATTTCATCAGTTCTGCCCAGAGGGGTATGTTATAGTAAGGAAGGAAAAGGAAGGCAAAGGAGGAGGAGAATTGGCCCTCTGATAAAAAATTGCCTTAAGTTTCAAGAAATATTGAGCTATGTCCCATTCAGACAATGCCTAACAGCGAGAGTAACTGCAAGGAGGAAGTGCGTAGTGGTGCTCCTATCATGTAGTCCTCCAAAGAATTGCAACGGTCCTTCGCATATATACAATAATAACAATAAACTAATAATCAGGGTTTTACGTGGCGCAGTGAAACACTCACACCTTAGAGACGTTAAGATACTGATAATGGGGAATTAAGATTATAGAGAGACAGACAAGGGAAACTTGGATTCTCAGGGTAATAGGGAATCATAGAGAGAAATTCTTTTTTAAAATGTACAAGGAAAATTACCTTTGCCAACAAGTCTGTGGGTACCTGAAGATGAGAGGGACAGATACACCATCAATACAAGATCTTATCGTCACACACACACTAGCACGGATATCGTGGATATCATAAATGATTTACCAACTAGAAGAAGTAATCATGCAATGCTCAAGTGAGAGTGTGCGGTGAACGTACACATAAAACGAGCCTCAACAATCTCTATAGTACCGTAGATTACGAAATGGAGTTCAATAGCTAGGAACCAAGGCTTTTAGGTGAAAGAATGCAGATACAGAGAAAATGGTAAGAAAGAGGAAAGAATAGTTCAAAACAGATCTCAGAAAGCAAAGGAGTTTTGAGATGTGCATTGAAGAAAATATGGACGGCACTCCAGGCAGCCAGCATTTGTACGTTTTCAGAAAGCAATAAACAATTTTAGCAGGATAAGAGAGGAGGAACCAAGACTCTTTGAAAAGACTCTTGTGGAAAAGGCAGGAAAAAATCCAAAACAATTATATTAGAGGTTACATGTGAGTTACGGAAAGCTAATCAGGCTGAAGATGATGCACGCATATGTGAGGAACTGAAAAGCAAGTTCAAAAGTGTTTTCACGATGGAAGACACTGTAGCCTCAACTCCAGGGGGATGGAATTCCTAGGTGATCCATATAAGGATCATGTGCTGAATTTGTGCATATACAGAAGATAAAGCACTTTAATACTGTTCAATTTATCACTGGAGGGAGGAAAACTGCCAAGCCTAAATGAATACTAAATGAAATTTATTGTTTGATATATTCTTTACTTTCAGTCTACCTCAAATTGGTAAAGGAAAGACTTATGTATGGTGTGAGTGTATACAATCTTAGAAATATCTTAACCTGGTGGGGGAGATCTATGTGCTCAGTCTTATCCGATCACTGGTCGTATCTTGAACCTTGATAGCCTTAACGACCCTGGAAATCGATAGATGTAAAGCTCAGCTAACCAACCAAACAACCAGCCAATAAGGAGGCATTATAATATTTTATTATAGCGAAGATTTGCACTGCCACTTCACACAAAACATTTATTTTGTGTTTGTGCATGAGTGTGACCACCAGCGAAGGTTTGTGTGGCAGCCAGACAATATATGTGGCCATCAGGAGAGGTGAGCTTGGCTCGGTGAGTGTGGTCACCAAAATAAGTGAATGTGGTCACCAGGTAAAGCGAGTCTGGCCACCATGTAAAGTGAGGGTGGTTACCATGAGAGGTTCAGCTGGCCACAGGGCAAGGGGAGCCTGGCTACTAGGCAAAATAATTTGGCCACCAGGACAGGTCAATTTGGCCACTAAGCAAGGTGGGCCTAGGATAAGCTAAGATGAAGTTGACCACTAAGAAAGGTAAGCTTGACGACTAAAAGTGATCCTGGTCGCCAAGAAAGGTGAACCTGGCCATCAGTACTGGTGAGCTTGGTCACCAGAAAAGGTTAGCGTCGCCACCAGGCAAGGTGTGCCTGATCACCTTGCCAGGTAATCATAGCCACTAGGCAGGGTGAGTCTGGCACTAAGGCAGGTGAGCCTAGCCACCAGGCAAAGTGAACCTAGCCACCAGACCATGCATGAGATATGGATATAACGTCTAATAATCTGCCATGGGTCGGTAGATACTCTACTGAGAGAGAGAGAGAGAGAGAGAGAGAGAGAGAGAGAGAGAGAGAGAGAGAGAGAGAGAGATGGGGTGGGGAGAACTGGGGCATCCTGTGGCTGACGCTAGGGTGAACACCACAACACAGGGTTGTTTGGTAAGCCAAAGCCATATGGAACTGGCGCCGGCGTCAGTGGAGTCTTACTAACAGCTCGAGAGGACCGCAGTCACCAAGAACATTCTGTAACAGACACCATTCGAAATTTCGCAAGTCAAGATCTACCGTCCTTAATGCTCAATTACTGAAGTATATGAAAAATGTTTTCCAGACGAGTAAGTCTATTGAACTGTTCATTTGCCAATTATGTTCATCGAAGGTATTCATGACAACGCTGACCAGTATCTGTCCATCATTCGACATAAAAGATAAGGAATTAGTAACCTACAATAACGCTACCAACTCTTAACCCCGTATATGTTAGAGAGAATGATAACAATGCTGGCGGAAAGGATGATATATCTAATATATGACTAATTTCTGTATAAAACAGTTTCACATGGAATAGTGTAATTGGTCTGACGTTGTTGCCTCTAATTCCAGTTTTCGTGAATACCGCTTAGGGATCTCATTATGCAAAGTCAGAGGGTTGTGGTAATAACATCTGCAGATGTCACTGCCGCTTATATTCCCGGTCGCTTTACAGACGATGAGAGAAGAAAAACCCCAAGTGCTGTAATGACATTTGGAAAGTTGGATCCCAAGGGCAAAATCTCTAGTATGTGAGGACTGTTAGCACTATCAATACATTTTACGGGTGTTTCTGTTTAACTGTATTCCACAGCTTAAGTGATGTTGTAAATGCAAGAGATTTGGTTTGGTGAGAATCCTCGTTTTGTTCTGAAATACTTTTCTGTTTTTACGTTGAAGGGTCCAGTCATATACAAAAGTTCAGATCAAGGCCGGACATTAACTGAAATATAGAGAGGTTTAAAAAAGAGAAAAAGAAGAGACAAGGGAAAGTATTAATAGATTTTGGAGGAAGTGAAAGACCTGCCTTTCAAAATATGCTAGGTCATAGCTATTGGGAAAGACATGAAAGGGTAGAGAGTCCCAAAGCTTCAAGGCGCAGGAAAAGAAACAGTTATCAAAACGGCCCACATCTTGAATTGCCAACGGCCACACGGTAATCATATGACGCAGCAGATTGCCGAGTATTACGTGGTCTAGCATTTGGTGGAATCACGCAAGCAGCCACCCCGGGAGCAAAAACCAAAGTATTACCCGCAAAAGAGGGAAAGTGAATCAACATTGCGGCGTAGGGCAAACGGATCAAGTTTTGAAGTTAGTCTGGGAGAGTTTATAAGTCGAACAGCTTCGACTCGACTCTCTTAAGTAAGGGTGCAGAGCTAGAACCACCCCAGATGTGAGAGCAGCACTCCATGGAAGGACGGATCTCTCCTTTGTATGAACGGAACAGGAATCCCGGTAAGCCATATCTCGCTCTGTTCCACAGGATGTCTTTATGAAGTTTGCTAGGCTCGTCTCCTGTAAGGGTAACGAGCCAATAATAAGTCTACAAGATACTCTGATAATACCAACTCCAATAAGGCAACTGTGGGGGTCGAACAACAGTCGGGGCCGTGCGCCAGTATGGGCCTAAAGAGAATCTTAGCAGTATGTAGACGGAAACAATGAGCTGCGCCAAGGACGTACACTGGGCGCAATGCGGAACGTCGCTTACCAAGGACTGCTGCATGCCCGGATCCCCATGCAAGTACAGATTAGCCTGACCGGAGGGACATGTGTAACCAATTGATGCTCCTTTAAGTGAACTTTCACCATCAGAGACTAAGCAGAGACGCTAGTCAGCATTAAGTTGTGCGGCAGGGATTACATTGTCAATCGTTTAAGTACATTAACAAGATTTCAATTGCACTTGAGAATTGTGTAGAGTGCTTTAGTTTATCATTAGCAGCGTTTTAGGATGCATGCCACATAATTCTACAAATGATATTAGTTTTAGATATCAAATGTAAGAATATTCTTGGCCTTTCCTTATCCTACAGGAAAGTGAGTAGCCACAGTTTCCTTGGCAGTCCATTGGCCTAGTTTGGTCATTAATATCTTTATTAAGAGGTTTTGCTAAAACCATGGTTATAGGCCCCTATGGTAATCTCGCCTGATCATCACCAAATTAATAACAACGAAGGGATAGAATTCTTCCCTTTTTTTCCTCCCTTTTTTGTACCCCTACAATTGGTAGCACAGCGTGGTAGGTGAACATGCTACTCACGATCTGTAGGCTGCGGAAAGATGGAGGCTTGGATACTTTTTTAGCCTTTATCTGTGTGGTCAACATGTGGAGTCTGTTGACATGTGATAAGGGCAGCGGGCGGAGTCAGCACTCCCTCCCACCCATGTGTTGAAACAGAGAGGCCTCGGTGCGAAGCATGACACCGGGGTGGTACAGAGTGGGGAGTAAGGGAGAGAAGCTGGCTGCCCACTGTTTTTGTGTAAAGGAAACACTGACCAGAGTAAGGTACGCTATGGGCAGCTGTGAGTAAGGACGGGGTAATGGAGGAGTATCTGGGGAGGACAAGGGAGGGACAGAGATGGAGGGAGGATGATAAGACAGAAGGCGGGGGAGATGAGAAGGGTGTAGTGAGTGACAGGAGTGTAGAACAGGGTGTTTGGTGTGAGATGGGAATGATTTAATGCAGTTGGCGTTGCAGCGTTTCAAGTGGTAATTAGCCAGAGGAACTGGCATTATTTGTAGATCTCTCGAAAAATGAGATAGGCATTTGTAGATGGGTCGCAGGGCTTGATATAGCCGTGACTACAGTCTAGGTAGGCTGTGGAACAAGATTGAGGTGCTGTTGGCGCCAGGATGATGGGTAAGGAATGGTATAATTGTCTGCCTGGTATCCTTTCAATTTGGGCTGGAGACAGGAGAGAGCACAACTAGTGGTCAGGTATAATTGCTGTACCGAGGAACCTCGAAAAATGGACCAGACAGTAGGGAAGTGTGGGAGAAGTTAAGGCACTCATGTTGGATACTGAATAGGGTTAGTATCAGGATATGATATGGAGGATAGAAAAGAAGTCGCAGGTGGAACTGCGACTTATTGTGAAAGAGGGGTCGGATGTATCAGGACGGAACAGGTTGGGAGATAAGAAGCTTATGTGTGTCTTTGTACGTCTGTGTGTGTGTGCGGTGTGTAAACATTAGGCCTACCCAGTCAGGCCTTGTTGCCAGGGTTATCAACCACCACGCCTCGCTCACGCCTCGAGAGATTACTGATCAAGGATATTATTGTAAAATTAGGGTGGTACTACCGTCCTGACTGAGGAGCGTTAAAGTGGTGCCCGGAACCATCCTACACTCTCCATGTCAGGATT
>JAYMFT010258948.1:0-10796 GCA_038088735.1 Panulirus argus
ATAGTGGTGTTCGTGATCTAGTATATGCAAAAATCCACAGGAAAATGAATCACGGTAAGTTCCCAAGTGCACTTTCGTGTAATGATCAAATCATCAGGGGAGATACAAGAATGAAATAGAAGACGTAGAACAGACAGTTGATATATAAGGAAGATATATGGCTTAGACGCCGTTGGTAAACAAGCGTTACCGGATGGTGGTGTTTGGGTTAGTGTGTTCGGGTCTGGCATATATAGAGCATCAGATTAAGAAGGAGCAGTGTGGTTTCAGAAGTGGTAGAGGATGTGTGGATCAGGTGTTTGCTTTAAGGAATGTGTGTGAGAAATATCTAGAGAAACAGATGGGTTTGTATGTAGCATTTATGGATCTGGAGAAGGCATACGATAGGGTCGATGGAGATGCTTTGTGAAAGGTCTTGATAATATACGGTGTGGGAGGGAAGCAGTGAGAAGTTATATATCAACGTTGTAAGGCTAGTGTTCCAAGTGAAGGTTGGTCTGCGGCAGGGGTGTGTGATGTCACCATGGTTGTTTAATCTGTTTATGGATGGGATGGTGAGGGAGGTAAATGCGAGTGTCTTGGAGAGACGGGCAAGAATGCATTGCGTCTGTTGGGGATGAGAGGGCCTGGGAAGTGTGTCAGTTGCTGTTTGCTGATGATACAATACTGGTGGCATAATTTGAGTGAAAAACCTCAGAAGTCAATGACTGAGTTTGGAAGAGTGTATGAAAAGAGAAAGCTGAGAGTATATGTGATTAAAAGCAAGGTTAATAGGCTCAGCAGAATCGAGGTACGAGATAGTTAGGATGTAAGTTTGAATGGAGAAAATTTGGAGGAAGTGAAGTGTTTTAGATATATGGGAGTGAACTTGGAGGCAAATGGAGTCATGGAAGCGGAAACAAATAATAGGGTGGGGGAGGGGGCGAAGGTTCTGGACGAGGGAGCAAGATTCTGCCAGAGCCATATTGTAGGACGAAGGACCATGAACCTGGTGGCTCCTGCCGTAAGAGACATATTGTAAGACGACGAGGGCTTGAGCCTTGTGGTTCCTACTGCCAGAGCCAAAGTGCAGGACGAGGGACACCGATCCTGGTGGCCCCCCCTCTGCTAGACCCATAGTGCAGAACAAGGGACCATGAACCTGGTGGCTCCCGACAGGTAGCTGGTCCAGGCATTATCATTGCAGCACGAGCCAAGGGTTCTTTAAGATTCCACGCTGCTACGCTCACTCCGCAATAGTAGCGATAATCTTGGCTGTCGGATGTGATATTGACCCTTCTAGGACGGGAGCCCTGAGTCCCCTCCCCTCGCTGCTGGACCTGTGGTCCACAAGTCTTTAAAGTGTCCAGGAACAAAGGGGCAGCGGACAATCATGTCACTTCTTCGTACAACATTTGTGATATTCGAACGTAATAGCGACTTTCATAGCGCTTTATTGCCCCAAATTTCGTGTAATGACTGCTTCAAGGACGAAGATGTCCTGAATGTCGGGGGGAGGAGGAGAGCGGCCCTGAGGGTGTTGTACCTGGGTGTGTGGTGATAGGTTGTCTTGGCTGAGGCATAGCCGCAGGGTGTCGTGGCTGAAGTATAGCCACATCACATAGTAATGTCAAGAAAAAGAAAAAAAACATTCCTCACATTCATCAGTATTATGGTTAGCATAACTGATTTTTTTTGCCACGTACAGTACAGCAAGTGTCGCCCACCATCACGTACAGAGCAACAGCACGTACCGGCCAACATCCCGTAAGGAAGAACGCCATTTAAGGACGGGCAAACACCAGAGAGAGGCGAACATCTAGTGGACAAGTCGTCCTTTAAAAGTGAAATTCGTTTCAACTCCGAGCAGGAAGCCTCAGCACATGGCTGTCATCGCATGGAGCCTTACTGTGGGAGCGAGCCGGCCACACCAAGTTGCACAAAAGCCTCAACTTTAACCAACTCGGAAAAAAATTTGATTTTTAAGAGTTATGTTGATCATGTCCCGTGTCGTTGATGGCTACTGCTGGAGAGGCTGTGTGGACGACGAGATCATCCAGTGAGGAGGTGGCGAAGAGGGAGGTCCCAAGGGCCTTGCGCAAGGCGAGGAGGTGGCCAAGAGGAAGGTCCCAAGGACCTGGCGCAAGGCAAGGAGGTGGCCAAGAGGAAGGCCCCAAGGGCCTGGCGCAAGGCAAGTAGGTGGCAAAGAGGAAGGTCCTGGGAGCCTGGCGTAGGGCAGCGAGGAGGTTGTGGAGCGGTCGTCAGGAGGGTGGGTGTGGCTGGGCCAGGCGTCCTTGCTGGGAACTGGCGAGGACCTTATTGGAAGAAGATAAATAGGGATGTTCCGAGAAGACAGGAAAGACAGCCAGACGTTAAGAGACCAGCGGCTTGGGGAGAAAACAGACACTCGGGGAGAGAAACAGATACTACGAGAAAATAGACACCGGGGAGACAACATGAAACTAGGGAAGGAAACAAGCGCTGCGGGAGACAACATGAAACTGAACACTAGGGAAAAATCATGGCACTAGGGAAACACAGACACGCGAATGAACACTACACTGGGGAGGGACAGACACTAGGGAGAAACGCGACGCTTGAGAAGAAAACATAGGGAGGAAACGTGACACTGTGGTAGAAAACCGATGCTATGTATAAAACACGACACTGGGAGAAACCAGGCACTAGGGAGAAAACAACACTGGTGGAGAAATAGACAGGGGATAAAACACGACGCTGGACAGGAAATAAGTGCTGTGGAGAGAACGAGATGCTGGGGAGAAAACAAACGAGGGAGATAAGACGACGCTGGGGAGGAACCCAAAAGTTGAAATTGTGTAAGACAAGATGATGGTGGAGGCGGAACCTGCTGGCCCCCCTCTCAGATCTGATCTGATCACCCAGTTAAAACTTAATATTTCCCGTTGTTTTGTTGATCCAAATAACGCGAATAGGATCCGACCGCAAACTGTCTCCTGTGGTGTGTATACTCGGGAAAATGTGCAAAACTTTGACACAGAGTTACAACGTGCAGGACAAGTGTGGCAAAGAGGGGTGCAGGACACCACTCACTCCCAGGCCTGCCCATCTGTATATAAACATGTACATCACCGTGTTTGTCTGTCTGTCTGTGTTTACATGTGAAGGAATAGATGACAGGTGGATGAAGCAATAGAGTACAGACATGACATTAGTGAGAAGCTCTTGTTATGGTCATGACCCATGACAAGCTGGTGTAATCATCACCTCACATGTCAGACACCCATATCCTGGTCATGACATGTGATCCACTGGTGTGCCGCCTCATATGTCACACACAACTCATACTGCTGGGATCTGCCCGTTCGCTGATAAAGTCAGGTAGCCACTTGTGTATGTCCCGTCTCTTCTCTGTTCTTCTGCAGTAACACCTTCGCACGGAAACTGAAACAAGCTTTAGGTATTCAACAGCTGAGAGTTAAGAAAATAAATCTGTTATAATTTACGCCATTTCCTGACCCGGCCATCACGATAAACTTATGACTGAGGGCTAGCGGTCAGCAGGAGTTGTCATACGACAGAGTGAGAGCGAGTTAGTTCCACAGCCGCCGTCTGTCACCTACCCCTGGCATGTGTGGGTCGGTGACTCCACACTGGCCTCTGGGACAGCGGTACTGCACGTCATGGGGCAGCTGTAATGGGGAGCTGTGTTATGGATCTTCACACACCCATATCACAGGTAGAGACACGTACAGTATTGTACAGGACAAGGCCGCCAGCACTCGTGGTATCCGGCGAACCTGGAGATGTGGGGACTCAATACTGAGGGTTAGGAAGGCGGTTCTGTAATGTGAGTGAGGAATATGTGTGTGGTGAGTTGATGAGGAGGGGGAGTATGTATGGGACAGGTTAGCGTGGTGGAGCTTGTAATGAGGAGAAGGATAGAGAAGAGAGGGTGTGTGTAGGGCACAGTGCTGTGGAGAAGAAATGTGTTGGACTGGCTTCGTGGGTGAGGAAAGAAGTATGGGATAGCAGGTGAGACAGGAGGATTGAGCATAGAATGGGTTGATGGAGCGCAAGAATATCTGTGTGGAAGGTTTTGGGTGAGGAATGATGCCTGTTTTGAAGGTCAGTTGCTAAACTAATGTGTGGTTCATTGAGTGTAGGACGGAAGGTGTCTGACACAAGACAAGGAGGAGGCCGTCTGCCGCAGGCACAACTGTTACCTTCGGACAGACCTATGGGGAAGGCCACAAACCCTTCCTCTTCACACCTCACACCCCTGACACCAACCCCTCCTCTTCACACCTCATATCCAAGCCATCTATCCCTCCTCCTCACACCTCACACCCCAGCCGCCACACATGTGTAAGCCACACAACCTTGCGTCCCTTGGCCAGCAGCAACAGCAGTACCGGGCGCCACTCAGTCCTCGGGCCAGGCGTTCCTCATGTCATTCACTTAATGATCTATTCCTGGTTCCTTTTCTTCATAGTCCCCTGTTGAGCTACAAAGGTCAATGAGGAAAAGGACTTGAATGTAATGATCTCTGGTGACCTAAAGCCAAGCAAGCAGCGCACAGAAGCAATAAAAACGGCGAACAGAAAGTTCTTAGATTCATAGGAAGGACTTTCGAACTTAGGTCTTGAGAAAACATCCTTACTCTATATAATCCAGTGATGCGTCCCCACCTTGAATACTGTGCCCAGTTCTGGTCACCTTACCTGAGGAAAGACATAATAAGAACGGAGAGAGTGCTGAGACGAGCTACCAAGAGGATTCCTGGCCTTACAAACAAATAATATGGGAACCGACTAACCGAATTGAATCTATCTAGCTTAGAAAAGAGAAGGTTAAGAGGTGATCTAATAAAGTCACTCAGAATCATTCGAAACTTCGATGACCTCGATCTAATGAGGTACTTATGAATAGATTCGTCTGATTCCACTCGTAGTAATGGATATAAACTCGTGGCCAAACGTTTTACCGAGAGCGAAGCGGTGCAATTTTTCGTCAACAGGATTGTTAACATGTGGAAAGATTTACCAATCACAGTAGTCGAAAAAACAGTACCATTGACACGTTTAAGTAAAGACCTGATGAATATCTTGCTTCAGATCCACGACTGACATTATTTGCACCTCCGTAGCTACACGGTAAGATCAGTATGTCTTTCTACTTTCACCACAATAATCCATAAGTTTCTGCTCTTTTCCACAACCACAAACAGCCTCATTAGGACCCAGTGGTCTGTTGCTGTATGCATTCAGTTATATTTTACGTGTCTGACGGTCGACGAAACGGGATTTAGGTTGAGAGTTTTCCCCCAGAATGTTAGCTTCAGGAGTCGTCTTTTTCTCGGTTACCTGAGGAATTTATCTTGGTGCTGTGGACGGCAGGTCTTACTTCAAGTTATCAAGTGTTTATCTTGGTTGATGACCCCCAAGCCCTACAGCCTATGCGGGGCTTCACTTCAGACTCGGGTGAAAAACCAAAACAGGTGATGGTGATGGGTGATGTATATGATAACTAAAAGACTGCCAATAATGTGTTTACTCATGACAAGAACATTCAGAATCAGTAGAGGCAAGAGTAACATGTGTGTTGTGAAGGATCGAAGAACCTTTCAGTCCCTACGACACTAAGAACATACAGAAGGTCAACAGGTGGGTATGACCTCCCCCCCGAACGTGGGCGACTATGTGGCCAGCATAATGACCCTTCCCCCTCAGCTCCAAGGGACTGTATAACCAGGCCAGTAGCCTGACCCCAAGCAACCAACTCCGTAAAACGATAAAGCACCTCAGGCTCGTCACGTGTATCATTCCCACACAATGTTAAACGGAAGAGAACATACAGAAAGGTGGGTTGTGATTGTATTATATGATTTTGGTTTAACATGACTCTCACCCCAAGTCACTGCCTTGCCACAAACAACCGAAGCGTTTGATGTAGGTGGGTGTAAGTACACCACAAGGGAAGGTTCTAGGTCAAGTTTGGAGATGTCTGGTTGTGGAGAAAATGACCACGATATTCGTAAAGTAATTTCTTTCTTTTTTTTTTCCACAGGAGGCTCAGCGTCGGCGCCTTCCATCCGGGCATCTGTCTATCACAACCTTATGGTTGTGATAGACAGATGAAACAGATGTGTAGCTCATGTCTAGCTTGTTGCGAGCAAGACAGAGCAAGGAAGCCGTTGTACACTGACCAGTAACTGTGCCTCACGTCTCTCCAAAGTATGTAAGTGTAAACTTTTATCTTTTTCTTTTTTTCTTATCGGTTTATAAGTCCGTTTTAATTGCCATGCGATGTTCACTATGAGTGTCCAAGTGTTGGATCTTTTCTCTCAGTCTGTCCATGCCTTTCCTTCCGTCTGATCTGTATCTCCACCTCCTCTTGACTTTCGTCCACACCTCACGTTATACACAATGTATAGCGCATAATGCACTGAAACCGGCCCACTCAGACAGCCAGGCCCCACAGATCTTTAGATAGTTACCCCTGACTGCTTTATACGCCCTGTTTCAGGCCAATGATAGTGCCTCGTCCCCTGTATACCTCATCGCTTCAATTCACTCTATCCCTTGCACGTCTCACACCCTCTTGCATATTCAGGCGCCAAACCGTAAAAGCATTTTTTCCACTCCATCCTTGTACTTACTCTTCGGTATCCCCCTTTTCCATTTTCCCTCCACTTTAGACATGTATTGCCTCTCAGTCATCCTCTCCTCACTCATCCTCTCCATATGTCCAAACCATTTCAGCACACCCTCTTCAGCTCTCTCATACATACTCCTCTTGCGAGCAAACCTTTCTCATACCCTATCAGTGATTATTGGATCGATCTCTTTCAAACGACATACTGCCCACAAACGTACTATTTCGAATGCATTCACCTTTTCAACATTTTTGTCAAAGGCCCACGCCTCGCACCCATACAATACCGACGGGATTACTATACCATTAAACATACCCATTTTGACATAAAAGACAGTAACCTCTCTTTCCACCCATTCCTCAATGCACCCATTTCCCGCGTTAGCAAGGTAACGTCAAGAACAGAGGACTGAGCCTTAAAGGGAAAATCCTCACTTGCCCCCTTTCTCTGTTCATTCTTCTGGAAAAGTAAAAACTGGAGGGTGGGGGGGATTTCCAGCCCCTCGCTCCCGTCCCTTTTAGTCGCCTTCTATGACACGCAGGGAATACGTGGGAAGAATTCTTTCTCCCCTATATTCAGCTGTTGTATATATATATATATATATATATATATATATATATATATATATATATATATATATATATATTGCAAGAGGTCACAGAGGTGCGCATGATCTCGTATATGCATAAAACCACGAGGAAAATGAAACACGATTGGTGCCCAAGTGCACTTTCGTGTAATGATCACATCATCAGGGGAGATACATGAATGAGATAGAAGACGTAGAACAGTCAGTTGACATACATGGAAGAGACGTAGCTAAGACGCCATTGGTAAACAAGCGTTAACGAATGGTGGTGTTCGGTTTGGTGATGTTCGGGTCTGGCATCATGCCTGTCATATTTCTTTATATTATTATGTGGGCAGGAAAGGGACCTGTTTACAAATTTTACTTACGACAAAGCTATCCAGTATGTATAGAGCTTCATTAATATTAATTCTACAGTTCTTTGTGTATTTAGTGATAGAAGATTCAATGATATTTCTCGTGGTAAAGGAGTTACAGTTAATACCTGAATTAACGTTACTCCAGTCAATACAATGGTCATAATTTTCTACATGATTAAACAAAGCATTTAATCATTGTCTTGTTCTTATACTAGATTTATGTTGCTTAAGTCTAACATAAAGATCCTTACCAGTCTGCCCAACATAAAACACTGTACAATTTTTACAAAGTATTCTGCAAACAAGGCCCGCAGAATTTGCTGGTGAATCTTTTATTAAGATATTCTTGATACCAAGAATCTTTTAGTTCTCCCTTTTAGTGATAGTTTTACATTACTTCCCAGGTTGCTTAAATCCTGTAATGTAAATGTAGCCTTCAGCAATAACAATATTATAAAGAATATCTTAATCAATCTCCCATAGGTTTACCCCCTGTCAAGGTGTACCTCCCATAGGTCTACCCCCTGTCAAAGTGAATCTATCTCCCATACGTCAACCCCCTGTCAAGGTGGACCTCCCATAGGTCTACCCCCTGTCAAAGTTTATCTCCCATAGCTCTACCCCTTGTCAAGGTGTATCTCCCATACGTCTACCTCCTGTGAAAGTGTACCTCCCATAGGTCTACCCCCCGTCATGGTTTGTCCTCCTGGAGTGTATACCCAGTCGAGGCGTATCTTAATTAGGTCTATATCCTGTCAAGGTGAATCTCTCCTGGAATTTTCTGTTGTCATGGTAGGGCCCCACGAGGTCTACCTCCTGTCAAGATGTGTTCCCCTAGACTTGACCCCAGTCAAACTGTATCTTCCTTAGGTCTGTTCCCCCTAAAGGTGCATCTCCCTTGGTTCTTCTCCCTCTCAGGGAACATTTTCCCCAGGGTGTACACCCTCTCAAGATGCGTCTCCCTGGATCTACCTTTATCAAGGCACATCTCTCCAGGGTCTACCCTCTCCCAAGATGCGTCCACCCAGGGTCTCCACCCTGTCATGGCACTTCCCTTTGGATTTATCCCTGTCAGGGTTTATCTCCCTTGGATCTAGCCCCTCTCAAGGTGTATTTACAAAGTGTACCTTCTGTAAAGGTACTTCCCCTAGGTCTACCCTCGTCAGGGTGCGTCCCCTAGGTCTACCCCTCGTCAAGGCGCGTCCCCTAGGTCTATCCCTTAACTCCGTGCCTCTGGGAGGAGATAATGAGGCGTATTGTTCCCCCAGAGAATATTGCCTCGAGGCTCCCGGCGATTTAAAGCTGGTAATTCTTCCCTCATCATGGCGGCCTGAACACCTCTGAATGGGGCCTTCCTCGGGCGGGCGACGGTGAATAGTGTGCCTCGTACCGAGTCGACCCCGGAGGATGGCTGGCGTCGCCTGGAGACAAGATGGACGTCCTTTGTTCCGCCCCGACCTCACTTCTCCAGAGTGGATGTTACGCTCCACACGTCATCCACTCCTCTCTGCTGTGCACCTCACTTGTTTGTGAGTGTTTACGGGTCTCATATACCATGTAACCCTCTCTGTCCTTTGCCTCATGTGTTTGTTGATCACACGACATACGATCCTCTCTCTAGTGCACTTCATGTGTTCGAGGATGTTGCCCGTACCATTCGTGCTAGTGATGATCAGAGTCTGGCCCAACCAAGGCCTTGTAGCGAACGACCACACCATCGCACTTTTCTCTAAGCTGCAGCGAAGGACAGTCACAAGGTTCGTGACAGTCGTTCTCATGAAAATTACGTAGCTCATGGCTGCTGGAGATTAGTGCAGATGATGGCTGCTGGAGATGACTGCAGGTAGTGGCTGCTGGAGATGACTGCAGGTAGTGGCTGCTGGAGATGGATGCAGGTGATGGTTGCTGGAAATGACTGCAAGATGATGGTTGCTGGAAATGACTGCAAGATGATGGCTGCTGGAGATGATTGCAGATGATGGCTGCCGGAAATGACTGCAGATGATGGCTGCTGGAGATGACTGCAGATGATGGCTGCTGGAAATGACTGCAAGATGATGGCTGCTGGAGATGACTGCAGATGATGGCTGCTGGAGATGACTCCAGGTTGATGCAGAAGAGAGCGTGATTGACGAGATGCATCATAATCTAGATGCCAAAGGAAGACTGTCCATGACTCGCCCTTCGCTCTCATCGGTAAAGCATTAAAGGAATATGACGTCCAGGTTTCAAACTAGAGTAAACCACAGTAAACTGAGTGTAAACTCTTCAGGATACGTGGACCTGCGTCAGTTTATCGGAATCGTAACCCATTTTCCTAAACTGTTCTACTTTAAACACCGAATCTCTGCCTATGATTTTAACTAAACTGTCTGAGGAGTAGCACTAGTGTCTGGGGAGTGAGCAAGATGCCTAGCAAGTGATCCAGATGTTTGATGTGTGTCTAGTACGTCTGATGATCCTCCTAGATATTTAAAGGGACATATAGATATCTGAGCAATGCCACAGATGTCTGAGGACTGATCCAGGCATCTGTTGAGAAGCAAAGATGTCTAAGGTGTGACCCAGATGTCTGTAGAGTAGTCAAGATATCATCTGGGACCTGGTTTAGACGTCTGTAGAGCAGCCAAGATGTCTGGGGCGTGACCCAGGTGTCTGGCGAAAGAACTAATATGTCTAAGACGTTTCTGAGATGAGCCTCCCAGTTTAAGAAGATGAATCAGACCTTCACGATCTAAGTGTGACCTTCAAGGTTTTCGTCCTCGACTGAGCATGGTATGTACAAAGACGGAGGCAATTGTCATACCTTCATAATATTGACAACCATCATAAACTTCTTTCTTTTTTTTGGGAAAAGAGTAAAACAAGCTGCCACAAAGGAATAACAACAAACACCATTTTAAGTAAATGTATCGTGAATTTATTAGGTTCACAAATTATCGCTCGCTTTCCTCTCAGTTCAGTTATGGTAAGGAATGAACACCAAGATTTGGACCTACGTGGTGTGGTGGTTAGCGCTGCTGACCGTGACGTATTCACGGGCCGCCCAGGTTCAAATGCATAGATTCGAATCCTGGTTGTGGCAATCGGTCCACAGTCAACCCAGTTGTTCATCCTTCCCTAGGGGTTGGTCGATAAAATAATTACCTGCTTTATACTGGGATATATATATATATATATATATATATATATATATATATATATATATATATATATATATATATATTTTTTT
>JAYMFT010258959.1:0-10796 GCA_038088735.1 Panulirus argus
AGATGACTGTGATCATTTTCGTATCTGACAGGTCTTGTGTGTGTGTGTGTGTGTGTGTGTGTGTGTGTGTGTGTGTGAAGGAGATACATGTAGAGTGAGGCAGGGCAGTGGAGGGGCTAGTGATCAATACCAGTTTGAGTTTTTCAGTTTTTGTGGTTCATTATTTGTGGTGGAGGCGGGCGGGGGGGGGGGACGAGGGGAGCAGCCCCTGGCCGCGGTTCCCGTCCGTGGCTGAGCCACCCAGTTGTGTTGTTTTCCTTTGATCACTTAGACTGTTGCTGTTGACATACGGGGAACCAGCAACTGAACCTGAGCCACCCGCAAGGGCAAGGGGAAGGCTCAACTAGCAGTGGCCACAAGGGTTCCGGGTCCTATGGAGGACCTGGGCTGATGACACCGCCTCCCAGGACGCCCTCTGGTCAGCAGGTCATGGTTGGGTCAGCTGAGCCAGTTCTCATGAGTGTGTGAGGCAGACGGCCAGGGCTCACAGCGGTACACAACAGTCTTCATCATTCACTTCTCCAGTGGGAAGAGAGTAGATTGTCCAATGGGACGAGTGTATACCGTGCAGTGGGGCAATATTGGACAATCCAGTGGGACGAGAGTGGCTTGTCTAGTGGATACAATAGAGGATTGTTCAGTGGGATGAGAGTAGCCTTTCCAATGAGACAGTGGTGGATTGTCCAGTGGGACGATAGAGAGGGTTGTTCAGTGAGACAAGAGTAGATTATCCAGTGGGACGCTAGTGGATTGTCCAGTGGGATGAGAAAGGATGATTTGATTGGATGATAGTGGATGATTGATTGGGACCAGAGTGGTTTGTCCAGTGGTTCTAGAGTGGATGATTCAGTGAGAAGAGAGTGCATTGTCCAGCCGGACGCGAGTGGATTCTCCAGCGTGACGAGAGTGGACTGTGAACAGCTCCAGTTCTGAACTCTGTCTCCCGCAGACTTCCCGGACCAGTAGCGTCCTGCCTCCCTCTGTGGCTATAGACCCCGTCCCTAGCATGTAGGGCCAGGGACGGGTAGGGACGCCGTCACTGGGCCGGGGCCGGTCACGGATCTCCAGCAACGGACGGCATCATGGGGCCGACGACAGGGTTCGAACCTTCCGCCATGGACGGTTCTCCTGTGTGACGATATTCGTCCGTATCCCGGCCGGGTGGAGGGCGTGGCGCCCGCGGGCCCGTGCGGGAGGCCGCCCCTGAGGGCTCCAACGAGGACTTGAATCACTTACAAACGGAAGACTTAATCCCTTTTTCGTCCATTGAAAGTTGGATTTGTTTGCCAATGAGCGTGACCCGGACAACGCCGGAGGTGATTTCAACCCGTTGGCTTCCTTTCTCCCGGCCCAGTGTGGGTTTGGCCCGCGCCAGGGTCCAGATAAGCTCCCGCCATCATCTCATCCACCGTCGCAATATTTCATTGAGCTTTTATCACTTTTTTCACGAGAGGGAGAGCCATCTTGCTGCAGGGGGACGGGGGTGGAGGGAGAGGAGAGGGGGTGTGAGGGGAGGGAAAGCTATCCTTCGGGAGCGACCCGGTCCGTTAGCCCCCCTCATCACCCCTCAAGGGACTCCTTCCTCCTGGTGTCCCCAGCAGGTCATCCATCACTAGAACCAGAGATCAGCTTCCTTAAGTCAGGGCCCCAGAGTCAGGACCCTGGGGTCAGGGCAGACTCTGCACGCCGGGTCAGGTCATGAGATCAAATCGCAACCAACGGCTCTGAGGAGGCGTTTGTGAGGCAGCCCTCATGATCCCAGCCCATCGCTAAGGTCCCGTGGTGGGAATTCCATGATCCTGGACCATCACTAAGGTCCTATCATGGGAGACTTATGGTCCAAACCTATCGCTAAGGTCCCGTGATGAGAGTTGAGGGCCCAGCGTTCCTCCCACGGTAGATGAATTCGCAAACAGTTCTCACAGGGAAAGGCGAAGCAACAGATGGGGCGGTGGAACAGACGGGTAACAGAGGATTGGTGGAACAGGCGGACAGCAGAGGTCCTGGCGGAATAGAGAGAGAGTCCAGAGGGTTGGGAAGCGAGGCCGGGCCTGCTGCTGCTGCTGCTGCTGGAGGCCATCAATAATGTTTGATTTATATTGTTGACAATGATTCCTGGGGGGGGGGGACCTTTGTCGGCCGCAAGACGCGGTATTCAGCGGACCTGCTAATGAATTTCTCGTATTTTCCGATTACTGAGCACATTAAGGAGTTCTGCTGCAGTTTACTTGTAATCTGGCACCGTAACATCAGAAAAGATTACTTCGAGTTTAGTCCTTATGTCGAGAGGCCATAAGATTTAAACTCATTACTCAAGCGGTATGGCCTTAAGCCCCTCCTGCCAACCGGTAACAAAGCGTGGCCCTTAAACAAGGATAATGGTGGAGTCACGTGACGAATCCAATATGGCGGACGTGATTAATGAGGACCCGCACGTGCGCTTCGCTTCACACCACTCAAGATCGCCATCCGTAAGTACGTTTATTGACACACTCATAATGATCGCTTACCAGCAGACCCAGAGCTGCCTCTTGCCCGGGTGGGGGCGGAGGACGCTTTCTGTTCCACCTTCCTCGCCATTGAGCGGACGGGCGGGTGATCACTCTTCCCTCCTCTGGCCTATCACCCCACCTGAATCCCGGACAAATTTTGGATATTTGCCGACGATGAAATAAATGTTGACATACTCGACGCTATTTAGAGAGACATTAATAAAAAACATCCATGAATGAAATTAGCCACACTCTCCCTCACTCGTGGGACCTTAACAAAACAAAAGGAGTAAACAAGATCGCATTGGCTGGGAGACAGCGTCCTATTGGCCAGCCATCCGTGACGTCACAGTCCGGGAGGTGAGTGATGGCGGGAACCGCCACAGGACCCCGCGTCCGTCCCTGGTGTGAGCTAATCGTCTGTCTCTCTGATGATTCGCCGGAAAATTCCTTTCCGTATATATTTAAACAACATTCAGTAAATCGTTTAGCGACGTCAGTTACCGGCTACAGACAGTATGGACGCGGGATGTGGACCGGTTCAAGCGTTCCTCGCAAGTCCGTCAGACATGTTCAAGAAAGGGTGGGTCAGCGTCGCAGTTCTCTTATTTACCATGTACGACTATACCTCATGGGTCGTATTGTGCGCACACTGCTGTCACGGACGACCCCGGGCCAACACTAGTACCAGGGGGACGACCCTGACTCCGGACCTACACTAGCACCATAGAGGATGGTTGGAGGGGGGAGGGGGGCTTGACCTGACATGACCTCACTGGGAGGAAGATGACGCCATAAGACTATGTGTTGACCAGCAACACCACAACCCTCACGACTGTGAGGTCCGACGCTGATGACGACCCTCTCCTCTCCTCCCCACGATTGCTGGTCGTCCAGTCACCTCCCAGCACTCACTATTCCACTCAGCTCTCTTTTAACCATATACGTATGCATACTAATATACATGTATGTATGGCTTAACACTACGGGTAATATATTCATATTTCACTTACAAAAGCCGCCTCTTGCAGCGTGTGACTGCAGTGGAGAGGCTGTGGTGTGATGTGCTTCTCCCAGGACGGCCTCTGCCCCAGCCCTCCTCCACACCTGCCCTGGACCTGCCCTTCAATTCCCTCTTCTGTCGTGATGCTTTTTTAACGCTTTTATACTAAGTCAATTTACAGTTCCATCGCTCAGCTGGTTCTGTTCATCCATATGATAGTATAAAAGAAGTTATCTACATAATTTTCTAACAAGTCTCTAGCTATTGGCCAGCGTTGGCTGTATTTTTGCATATCACGAACCATTGTTTGCGATCGACATTGCTGGACCGTGAGAGTTGCCATCAAGTCGTCTGCTCCTTTTCCTTCTTGCATGGCGGACGAATCTAGTCTCCCAGTGTAACTCTTCCCTCCTAATTCTGGTGCTGTCTTTGTTGTCATCCTCTGAACCTTCTCTGGTGAACTTTATCTTAGTTCCGTTATCAACCTTTAGAAGTATATTTTAGTTTGTCCCGACGTATGATGTCAATACTTGGAACACGGTTCTAATATGTTCCAAACGACGACTGGACTTCTATGCTATTCTTCTGATATGGGGAGCTGCCAGCTGGTAGAATTGCCAATTCGTAGAGTTGCCAATTTGTAGAACTGCCATTTGGTAGAGATGCCACTTGGTAGAGCTGCACTTGGGTCGTGTAGAGAGTCCCTCAGAGAACTAAGCAACACAGCGTTTGAGCAGAGGGTAGAGCTGTCCTGATGTGACCCGTGTGGCTGGCCCCCGGGTCACAGTAGAGACCGTCGTCCTTAAGGCTTCTACCGACACACCTGTCTTCCTGTGTGAGACAAGTCAGGGAGAGACAGGCAAAGGCCGAGTATAGCTATGTCATACCACGACCCTATATCACGACCCCCACCCGTCACCCACCGGGCAGGACGTCCCTGCCGTCCACGGCCGGGCAGGACACTTGGTCTCTGGAAAGTTGTTGACACTGCTTAGGGACAGGGAAGACAGTGCTCACCCATGTGAACGCTAAAGCCAGAATCTTATATTACGATTATAGGAGATCGACCATTTGTGTCTCATTTGTATGTAGTTTATAGCTCACTGGGTCAAATGTTGGTAAAATTTGTCGAGTCACGAAACAGCTGATGTGAACAGAAGGTGGGCAAGACAGCCGTCTGGAGACGACCAGGAGTACGACCAGTTCCCCCCAACCTGCCAACACAGAGACGTGCAACCTTCTTGTAGAGAGTCGAGGTGAACAGCAGCGTGCCACAGGGTACTGTTCTGAATGACTTACCTGAAGGTATGGATTTCTATTTGAATGCGTTTGCAGATGATGCCAAGGTCATTTAGGACGTAAAAAGTGAGGAGGATTGTATCAGCTCACAGCGGAACTTAAACAGACTCCAAAATTGATCTATATTTAGTAACCTTCATTCAGTTTATTCCAACCCTCCTCCACTCTCATGCTATAATTGTACTTCTTTAATTTTTTTTCTTTTACTAGCAACCAGAGGACATAATACAAACTTAAGCGGGAAAAGTCATACTGAAGCTTTCTTTCATCTTGTCCCATCCTCACTCTTTTCATTTGCTGCGGTTGAATTTCATCAACCATGGAGTCTGTTTAGGTCACCTTGTATATTGATGCATTTCTCATTTTTTAGTTCCTTCGTGATTTTTGCATAATTTGCAAACATATTCAGGTATGAGTCCGTGCCTTAAGTCAAGTATTTACACTGGTCGAGAAGAGTCGTGGTCCCAGAGCAGATCCCTGTAGCACTCCACTATAGTCATCGTACCCAACATTGGCACAGAAGCCACGCCCCTCAGATAGCTAAGGTAGCTGATTGGTTCATATACAGTGTTCGTGTCGCTTTACAGAAAAACAGGTCTAATCACAAACTGTGAACACAGTGTGAATGAATGTATAGAGACACGAACACTGTATATGAACCAGTCAGCTACCCTAGCTATGTGAGGAGCGTGGCTTCTGTGCCAATATTGGGTACGATGACTCTGGTCACCTCCACTCATTTGAAGACGGCCCCTCTGACATGCCCCCCCACTGAGGTCATCTTCTGTCTACTGACAGCGTTTCCCCCCTATTCCTGCCTAGTGATCCAGCTTCAATGATTAGCCTCCTATGCGGTAGTGTCATACTTTTTCTGACAGTCCAGATACAAACAGTGCACCTAGCCTTCCCTTTGGTCGAAGGCAGAGCTCACTCTTTCGTAGAAATATAAGGTGTTTGATACACATGGTCTCCCTCCCCCAAGACCGTACTGTCTCCCGCTCAGATAATTTCTTCTCTGTAGCAGGCAGTCATCCGTCTGTTCTCCAGTTATCTTTTCTTGACCATTTCAGACAACGTTTGTCAGTTGGACAGGCCTGCAGTTCACTGTCTCTTCCCAGTTTCCTTTCCTATAGACAGGTATGACACTCGCCCTTGTCTGTCATGGATGACGACTGTAGTGGTGGCCACCAGCGGGAGCCACATCCAACATGGCTCACCAGATGAACAAAATGTTTCGGGTTCCCTTTTAGCCACCCCTCTCCCCCTCCTTCCCCCCCTCCTCATACTATGTCTGCCAATCGGAAACCTGATCCTTATCCCATCCATTGACTGTCGACTTAACTGCCAATTTAGCCGTAAGAGATACATAGAACGACCTTGTTTACAAATGGCCGCAAGGCTTCCAGTGGCCCCAGGCAGCTCGGTTACCTGCGCTGGCCCAACGCCTCTGGGATCGTGCCCTTCTTCCCCCGAAAACACCAGCACATAATTACACCTTTTCATTGGGCAGGGATTTGGTGGGCGTCCGGGCAACAAGGGCGGGAGGCTACTGCCCCTCCGCCACCCGCTGGGGCCCCTCTTGCCCGGAGTGAGGGGGGGGGGGGGGCTCCTGTATCAGGGCCAGTATCAGCTGGACGCAATAATTACCTTACTGATCAACTGGTCATCTTTTGGGCCTTCTAATGTAATCTTGTCTCTTTAAGTTGCCGCTTAAAAATTATATTTTCTCATTATCCGAAATGTGTGGCGGAGGGGTCGTGTCTGGCGAAGGAGTCGTTTCTGGCGCAGAGACCGTTTTGTGGCAGAAGCGTCGTGTGTGGTGTAAGGGTCGTGTGTGGCGGAGGGGTCGTATTTGATGCAGTAGTCATGCGAGACGCAGAGGCTGTGAGTGACGCACGGGTCGTGTGCAAGGCAGGAGGTGGTGGACCTGGAGCGCCATGTATAACCCTTCCCTTCCCACGGTTAAAGAAAAGAGGCAACAGTTTTCTTCAAGTTAAAATGGCGAAGGGCAGTATGGTATATAGAACGGTTTATGTTCACCAGTAACGATGGAGTGATGAATGGGCATCAGAATAAGGTTTGTTTCCTACGTGCCATCAGCACCCACCTGCCCCAGTGTCAGCGGACATGCATAATGGCCTCCTTAACCTGGTGACTTGAGGCCAGACAACCCTCCTACAGCAGCAGGCAACCCTCTTGCAGCAGGAGGTAACAAGGTGGTGCCTAAATTAAGAGAAGTAAGTTACAGGGATAGTCTAGACGCCTTGAATCTATCCACCATGGAAGAGAGAAGAGTAAGGGGTGATCTGATCACAACTTAAGTTTATAAGCCAGATTGACGATATGGACAGCGAACAGTTCTGAAGATGTCAGAGGACACAACGTGAGATTCAGCAAGACTCTTGTAAGGGAAAGAAACAGTGAGAGTACACGAGTAGCGGATGGATGGACGGCACAGACTGAAAAAGGATGTGGTAAATGTTGACAACATACGTAAGTTAGATAAGTTGTGTTTAGTAGAGAATATTCGGGAGGTGGGGCACCACGAGTGCAAGATCCCCCCCACATCCAAGTACAACTTGGCAATAAATTACAAATGGGTAATTAGTTACGCATGATTCACAATTGAAGTTATGAGTGAGTGTAGACATTTATAAATAAATGCATAATCTAAACACAATGATATACATAGTTTCTCACACACAAGCACACACACACACACACACACACACACACACGGACAAACACTGACGAACTTCTCATCACTCACGAAATATTAATGAATACTCAGGAATTACGAGAGACAGAAATGTACATACACGTATGGTGCATGTACGTCCCCCCCCCGCCACCTCCCCCCCCCCACACACACACAACGAGAGATAATCCATATCTTGACATTGGCTAATTAGGTTAAAGGAATTAGAGTCAAGAACTGTAGATGATAAACAACAATGTGAGGAGGCGAAGGACGAGTTTTAAAGTGTCTGAACAGTGGAAGACACACTGGCTCTGGCATCAGTAAGGTGGGGTGGCAAGGTCACGCAGAGCACCTCTAGAATTAGACAAGAGAACAGCGGAAGGCCCCAGACCATAAGGCTGATGGTCCTGAGGAATTGATTATATATGCTGACGACGTGTACAGACGCGCCTGACGCGGGGCGCCCGAAATGTTGCTCAGGATGTGGCTGAGGAAGGTGAAGGTGCCAGTAGTGGTGGAGGGTGAATGGCATTCCTGTCTTTAAGAAATGAGACCGGAAAGTTGAGCTGAGTATTGCAAGGTCGGAAGGGAAGTTTAGAGTGGAAGGATCTGCGTCAACTTACATGGGGACCTTCACAGAATAGAAAATAAATGAAAGAGGTGGGAATGGGACATAGTAAAGAAGGAATCGAAATGATAATTTTGTATAAGAAAATAACCCGCTGAAATCTTATATGAGAGGCGCATGGGTCATCATACGTCCGCCAGCAGCCCACATCAGGAGAGACGTAATGAATGAACTGTTGTCTAACAAATAGACTCGTGTTCAAATACGTGGACCAGGGAATACTCAACAAGATTTTTCCTTTTTACATAAGGTCAAAGCAAGAATTTGCTTCTCGAGTTTAGTTATCACACAATAAGAACCACAAAGCAGTAGCAGAGGTCTTGGGAAAGGCAACAAAGATGTTACCAAAAATAAGAAAGCCGAGATACAATGCAAATGTCACTACAGAACCTAGAGTAGTGAAGAGCAGGCGGTGACTTAATCACAGTCAATAAGCCTGTTGACCAGTTTCATGGAGTCAACAGCGAACAGCTCTTAGAAAGATGTCAAGCTAGAGCGAGTGGTAGCCGTAAACTGAAGTAAAGGAAGAAACTCGATTGAAGTCAAGTGCGTTTGTGATATGAAAGTAGCAGGGCAGTGGGAGCAGCTGACTCGTAGAATTGTAATTGATGAAGATTGTTTACAGAAGTTGGAAAAGTTATTTGATAGAGGATACTGATGAGATTGTGGTGGTGGGGGTGGGTCAAGAGTGTACATCTCCATTCCCCTATTGTAAGAATAGGTAATTAGAAATCAGTGCTTACACACACACACACACACACACACAAACGCACACAAACGTACAGACATACATGGACCAAGACGGGTCAGCAGTAACTATCTGGACGATCAAATAAAATTTTCCGATGGTGTGATAATGAAACTCAGGGACCATAGAGGCTGGTGCTTGGGGCTTGGGGTCAGTAGCCTAGTAAAGTGGGCGGTAGGTGTCAGCACTGCTGAGAGCGATGCCAGGTAATGCACCCCAACACCCACCCCCCAACCCCCAGGGAGGAGGACTGGCCAAGCGCAGAACTCCCGCACAAACAAGGATTGCGAAGACGGAGGCTACCCTCTACGGCAGTGTCTCCGCTGTTCACCTCCCTTACTGAGGACCTGGCACGCAGGAGGGGAGCGTGTTTTGGTATTTTGTAGCTGGAAGCAACGGCGCAGGCCAGACAGTGGATGGTGCCCCTGGCTGTAGCGCAGGGGAGAGAGGAATTTGTGCTGCACCAGGGAGAAAGATGACAGCCATGCAGGGTGGACAGGCCGCAGGAAAAGCTCCACCCGGAAGTGCCGTCCAGTGTACGACAAATCTCCTCAATTGCTGATGTGCAGACCAGAGGTCTGTTGGCACAGTGGCCGGGTCGTGTGTGGTGCTCGAAAAACGGAGTGTCCCAGGGATGACCAGCGGCCCAGCCTGACCAGTGGCCATACCAGACGGTACCTGTGTGAGGGGTGCCCTGGCCCGGCACTTGTTCCCCCTGGAATTGAACTGCTTTTGTACAACACAGACACTACAACAAACATTCCTCCTGACCTTCTGTCTGCTTCGTGAAATCACTCCTTACCGTCTAAACCACCGGCCATTTTCTGTCACCTCCTGCGGTATACACGGGAAGGTGAAGGGTGAGCTCTGGACAAGGTACACGGAAAGGCAAGCCTCCCACCCCAAGGGCGACCTACTCACAGGATAGAGAGGGAGCCCTGCCCCAGGGTACAGTGTGGGATATGGATCTGGGCGCCACTGTTACGTGTGGTGATTCCCCGGACGATGTACTACACCCTAGGGTTCTCCCCCAGCGGAGTGAGGGAGGGAGGAGTGGGTCTCCCCCAAAAGCCAAAGGGAAGGGGGTCATCCCAGCTACCATGAAGGGAGGAGAGGCTCCCCCAACAACCAGAAGGGGAAGGATGCCCCCCCCCCCCTGCCACCAGTAGAGAGGGGATGAAGTCTCCTCCAACAACTATAGCGGTAGGAGGGGGAGGGGGCGCTCGGCCATAAGTGGGCGCTCCCCCTTTCCCCTGCCCCGCTGGTGAAGCATATAGGTGGAGAGAGAGTGTGGCAGCCCCGGGGAGTTGATGGCCTGGGGTGGAGCGGGGCGGAGCTGGGCAGTTTCCCTGGATATGATAATTTATGACAGGCTGGGATGGGGCGGGGCAGCTCCCCCGGTTGGTTATAGGTTGGGAAATGCTAGAGTGGGGCAGGGAGGGGCAGGGCAGCTGCCCCAGGAAGGGGTTAGATTGTGGTAGGCTAGGGTGGAGCGGGGTAACTGCCCCCGGGGGGTGATAGGTTGTGACAGGCTGGGGAGGTGGAGGGCGGCTGGCTGGGAGTTACCTGATCACTTGTATCAATACCCCCCCCCCCCTCCTTACACACACACACACACACACACACACACACACGATACGGGGTCGTATAACGGGGTCGTGATCAGTAGTTGTCGTACTGGGTCACTATCACATTTGGTGACAGTGGGAGGGTGAGGGAGATCACATTGGGTAGGTGATAGTGAAGTGAGGTGAGGATTGTGGCAGGAAGTGGTGATGTGGTAATCTACTGTATGGTCATGATAACCCTTGTGTAGGCTGGTCGTCACTGATCATTTACTCCTTCCAAAACATCTTTATATTCTCCCTATAGCTTACTGATACTCTCTCACCCCAATTCTCATTCCCCCTGTTTCAACCCTTGCG
>JAYMFT010258970.1:0-10796 GCA_038088735.1 Panulirus argus
TAGGGCCCGGCCTTGATGTGGACTTTTGTCCGTGACTGGAGCCTTCAACATAAAAAAAAAAAAAAAAAAAAAAAAAGATTTTCTAAAAACCCTACAAAACATGATTAAGAGATTTCACAATCTTCTCAGTTTAACCTTTCAGTGAACTGAAAGACTCACAAATAACCCTAAGGGCTGGAAAAATATTGTGAATCCAGAGATCTAAAAAAAATTCAAACCTCGTACAAAATATTTCTAGGTATTTATGTTGCATACTGGGATATACTCAGGATAATATTATTATGACACCCTGTTGAAGGATGGAATACTCCATTGTGATTATCTTTTGCTTACTGTTCCTGTACTTATAAGTGGACCTTTGTGTTATCTATGATTTTAGTGAAGAATAAAGAAGCAGGCCATTTGCGAGACCAGAATATGTCTTGGAACATGCCTAAGTTACTAAACTTGGCAACGAGGATGGGATTGTCTGGCTTTGGCAGAGGGCAGGATTGAGTTATGGATGCAAGCAGCAGCTACATCAAACTGTTTACTTTTGACATCACCTGCCCTGCTGGTACCACTTACCCAGCCTGTCCCAGGGTGAGACTGACCTGCTTCTCTTATGCGTCCAGTAGCTATTAGGGTTTCATCATGGCATTACAAGTTAAGATTGACTCTTTTGACCCCTCTAAGATTTCCCTGGAACTATGGCTGAGTCTGCTGGAAACCCATTTTGCTCATCTAGGGATTATGGAGGAGTCTAAGAAGACAAATGGGCTATTGGTGTCAATGGGTACAGAGATATACAGTGTATTGGGTAACCTCCGTGCTTCTGAGTTACCTCACATAAAATCTTAGTATGATTTAGTAACAGCACTGAAGAAGCATTGTGATGTAAAGCCATCCTATCACCGAAGTTTGATTGCTTTCCAACAGAGGAAGAAAAGGTCAGAGAAAACTTTAAATGTTTTGTATGCTGATCTCAAGGGCTTTGCTAGACACTGTAATTTTGGAGACCAGTTTGACTCCAGGGTTAGGGACCAACTGCTTATGGCTGTGGAACATGAAATTTATTTTTCAAACTTAGTGGCAGAAAATGTAGATTTGCAAAAGATGACTTCCTTTCAGTTCCTGAGAGGATCCAAAACCTGGAGAAGGCTTTTGTTGGTGATAAAAGTGAGCCACAACCGATGAGAGCAACGAGTTTTAGTCCAAAGAAAAACAGCTGTAGACATTGTGGTTTCCTCATAATAGCAGTACATGTAGGTTCAAAGACCTTGTAATCTTTGTAATAAAAAAGAGCATTTGAAAAGAGTTTGTACTGATGCAAGAAAAAAAAATGAGTGAGAACAAAAATAAGTATAAATCACAGTTTGTTAAGGTTCTAATGGATTCAGATGAGGAAGCTAACATTGAAGAAGATGGTGGTAAGCTGTTATCAGTGAATGACCAAATAGGTGCAGTGAAGACAGAAGAATTTGATTTTTGAATTAGAGGGAAACAAGTACCATTTGAGGTTGACACTGGTACAGCTGTTTCTACTCTATCCAGTCACTGGGTAAAGTTGTTACAGCTTAAAGTTGAACCATCCAGTAAAAGAGTAAAAGGTTAAGTGCATATGATAATTCTGTTATTCAGGTGATGGGGAAAACAAAATGAATCAGTCAATTATAATAGTTGTGAGACAGTTCAGTTTTTCTATGTTGTTGATTCTCAGTATACCAATTTGTGTGGCAAAGACCTCATGGATAAGTTAGCATTTACCTGGTTGGACAGGATGAAAGCTATTCAGTTACAAAAAATTACCTTTTGGGCTCTCACCATCACCAGGAATTTGTCAGAAGTTTATCTAACAGTTATTTGCTCAGATAGAAAGTGTAGCAGCATATCTAGATGACAAAACTGTTTGTGGTAAAAAGAAAGCTGAACATGATGAAAAACTAGTGAGGGTACTGACTATTCAGCAGGATTATAATGTCTGGATTAACAAGAGTAAATCAGTGTTGCATGCTAAGTCATTGGAATACCTAGGTTACCATATCTCTGGTGAAAGAATTGAACCTTCTCACAGGAAACTATCTTTTGATGCTCCAGCTCCTGCAGCTGAAGTACACTCATCTTTAGGGATGGTTACATATAACTGTAATTTTTTTAAGAACTTTTCATCAAAATTGGCACCTTTGTATGGTTTATTAAAAACGGGAGTTAAATCTAGATGGACTCCAGTGAAGGAAAGGGCTCTTCAGGACATTAAAGATGACTTGAGAAACTCAACACTGTTAACTGACTTTGATAAGGAAGCTTCCTTAATTGTCAAAGTGGATGCATCCCTTGTAGATGTTGGTTGTCTCCTCTTGCAGAACAAAGATGGTAGAGAAAAACCTGTTTATTTTGCCAGCAAAAGGTTATCTTCAGTTGAGAAGAATTATTTTCAGATTGACAGAGAAGGTTTAGCTTGAGTGCTTGCTCTTAAAAGACAAATGTTTTTTGCTAGGGAGACATTTTGTAGCTAGGACAGACCAGAAGCCCTTAATTGGCTTGTTTGGCAAAGGAATGCCAATTCCCTGTAATGCAAATCCCAGAATCCAGAGATGGGCTTTGCTGCTGTCTCAACATGATTATGACTTAGTTCACAAGCCAGGGAAGGACAATTTAGTGGCTGATGCCCTAAGCAGGCTGCCAATTAAAGATGACCTTGAGTCAGGCACTCCAGCTGAGTGTGTTAAGTTGGTAGAATCACTTGAGCTTGATGACATTTCCTTCCACACCATCAGAAAGTTAACAAAGAGAGATATACTTAGTTAGCTGATCAACTGTCTAAAGTTTGGTTGGAATAATGATGATAACCCACAGCTGGTAGAGTATGCATCTGTGAAAGCTGATTTGAGCCTGCACAATGATGTCATTTTGTATCAGAATAGGGTGCTAATTCCAGTTGACCCGTGTTGCGAGGTACTTGAACATTTACATGTTGGTCATTATGGCATTAATGCTTTGAAGGCAGAGGCAAGGAAATGGGTGTGGTGGCCAACGATGGATCAAGATATTACAGAAATACCAAAATGTTGTGATATTTGTTTCAAAAATGTTAATGCACTAGCAATACCAGCTCTGTCCTGGCCCAATGCAGGCTCATCATGGTCTAGGCTACACAGATTATGCTGGTCCTCTTGAAAATAAGTATATTCTTGTGATTGTAGATTCATTTACAAGATTTTTAGATGTTCCTGTGACTAATTCCATGACTTCTACTGTTACTATTTAACTACTTAACATAAGAACATAAAAAGTGAGGACACTGCAAGAGGCCTAGTGGCCCAAACTAGGCAGGTAATTTTGGATTGCCAGATGTGATTTTTACAGACAATGCCCCTTATTTTGTGTCCCAAGAGATGCAGCAGTTTTTAAAGAAAAATGGTATCACACATGTAATGACTGCTCCATATAACCCTTCTTCTAATGGATTGGCAGAAAAAGCAGTACAAACCTTAAAAGAAGAATTAAAGAAATTATGTCAGGGCAGTTTAAATACTAGAATCTGTAGGTTTTGGCATAATCAGAGGAAGACTATCCACTTTGGAACTGGTAAGACACCGGCTGAGCTGATGTTTAACAGAAATTTCAAAGTGAGCTGATGTTTAACAGAAATTTCAAAGTAACTATTCAGTCAGTTAAGCATGAGCCACAGATAAACAAAACATTAGCTCAGTTGAGTAATAGTGTTTTTTGTGATGAAAGTAAACTCTACCAGATAGGTGATATAGTATTTGTAAAGAATTATGGAAAAGGAAAATCTTGGGTGATGGGGGAAGTCACTGAAGTGTTAGGATCAAGGAATTACAAGGTTCGTGGACGAGATTTTGGAAATATGGCGTGGAAGAGGCATGCAGATCAAATCATGCACAGATTTCTAGTTTCTCATAACTAAGATGCATCAATCATGCACAGATTTCCATTTTCTCAGGGCCAAGATGCTTCTGAGGATGTGTATTCCAATAGTCTGCCAAATGGAAGCTGCAGTTTTCCTGTGAGAGATGGTGATAAAGGCTCAGGGAGGTTAGTTCAGGCCATGAAGCTAGAGGAGAGAAAGATTTCCTTCATAATGATGTAGCAGAGCATGTCAATGATGAACCCAAATCACAAGTAAATGTATTTTTGCCTCAGGCACCAGCACTGAGATGATCTGGAAGAGTGGTGAATCCCTGATAGACTTAACCTCTGAAGTTTGTCTTTTGTGTCCAGTATTATTTGATGTATCTAGTTATCATGTTTATATGGAATATCATCTTTTATATCATTTTGTTCTTCTACTGTCAGAGTATAATCATTTTTTTTAGACAGGATGACTATTTAATTTTCAGTCAGGAAACTAGTAAGGGAGGAAGAAGTGTTGTGTATTGGGATATACTCAGGATACTATTTTTGATACCCTATTGAAAGATTGAATAATCCACTGTGATTATCTTTTAATTACTGTTCCTGTACTAATAAGTGGACTTTAGTGTTATCTATGATTCTGGCGAAGAATAAACAAGCAGACTGTTGGCCGGACTAGAATGTGTCCTCTTATAACCTTAGAACACACCTAAGTAACTACAATTTACAAATGGTAACAACTGAAACAGTGTTACCCTATGTCTGCCTTATCTTCATGAATCATTTATAATAGATTAATAGTCTCATATGATTTTCTCCAGTTTTAGAAAGTTGAAATGAAAAAGCTGAAATTAAGCTGAAAATGTAAATAATGAAGACTGGAAAACCTCTTCTATCTGAGATAGTGTCCTGCAATTATAATATATTTTCTAGATTAATTGGGGTTTGCACCTTTTAAACATCCAACGTACTGGTGGGGTAGCTCTGGCTTTACCTATCCACTGCATTCCATCCACCCAAAGCAATGGCAACTTGCCTGTTTAAGCTGACCCCAAACTAACCAGAGACTCCCATGGTCATGATGTAATCAACCAACTTGAACCTTGGTAATAACTTGTCCTGCAGCTCATTCTTTGCAAATTGTGGCTGTTAAACCAAAAGTAATAACAGCTGGTAAGGACAGGTTTTTGAAACTAGAAAGCAGAAGAAAAGGTAGGGTAAGAAACAAAAATATGCTGTTGGAAACTGTCTTGGGGAAAAAATATTCTTTTTCTTTTAAATCCTACATTCCTCTCCTTTGGTGGTCTATCACATGAGCATGGGAACAAACCCATACAAAGGAGAAACATGCAGAGAAAAAATACAGGTAAGAGGACTAAGGCCAAATGCCTTCTAAAAGTGATCCAGAGATGCACTAAAATCCTTCTCTCCTGAAGGAAAAATCCCTAGAGCCATGCAGGGTGAATCTACAACGACTAGAACAAGATGAGCTTCAAATTTACCAACTCCCTTCCATAGCCTCTGCTGATTTCCAAAGAGCTTTAACTGGGCATAAGGAATGATGTTCCTAAAGAAGTCTTCTAAGAGTTGATAAAACTGTTATTTCAACATTTAACACTTTCATTCTTGGCCATGAATATATGGTTTACTTTATCCAATGCCAAGGTTATCATCAAAAAGAAGATTCTTATGTTTGGAGAGTCCAAAGCTATAAGGAAATGTTTTCGTAAGAAGCTGAGGAGCTAATTTTTCATAAAAGATTTTGGATTGTAAAAGATCTAGAACTTTGTAAAGCTTCCATTTGGGCTGCAATGGTGAAATAATTAGATTGTAAAAGATCTAGAACTTTGTAAAGCTTCCATTTGGGCTGCAATGGTGAAATAATTAGTCTCCCTGAAAAATAAAAGACTGGAAAATCTTATCTCCAATAAGGTCTGAGAGATCAATACTTTTGTGCCTAAAGCGTTGTGCCCTCTCAGTACCCTAAAGCGAAGGAGACAAATCAGTCAGCTAAGCATGTATATTTATAATAATGATAAATTTGTGACACTGTTTTTGGTATAAATTTTTGTTACATGAATTTGTCCATAACTGACTGATCAGTAATATCAAACACACCAAACGGTAAATCTTTTGCCATCATCATTACAGCAAGTTTGCTTATTTGCCTACTATTGCTAGCACATTAATGTTTACAATACAATTAGGATAAATTTATGATGGTGTTTCTGGTCTTACAGTACATTCTTTTACATGCATTAGTTCATATATGATTGCCCCTTTCTCACTGATCCAGGGGCCCTTACAGCTTGAAGGCAGTAATGCACTCAGCTGCAAGGACATGATGAACTCCTTTGAAGCGAGAACTTCTTTGATGAGACCGTATTCTGTTTCATCAAATGATAATGATAAGGCCCCTCCAAAGGTGACATCTTCACTCACAGTGTAACTTTAAGCAAGCATAGTCTGGTAATACTATGATTCCTCTATAATATCGTATACACTAAATAGTGAATCTATACCAATATCACAGTTACAAAGCATGTTTGCTGAAATGCTGTAATGCTGTAAATATATATTACTGGTACGAGGTAAAGGAGCCCTGATGAACTCAAGATGAATGGTGGGGTCATATAATATATGGAAAAGGTTGGCTCTCACTTCTAACCACAACACATGCCCATAGATTAAAAAAATGGATGTTAAAAAACAAAAAATGTATCTTTTGTGTGAATATCAAAAGCTCTGGTTGAACATTACATGCAGTGTATCCTAGCCCAAGCATTCTGGAGGATGCATGTTGAAACAATAACACACCTGAGTATTAGCACTAAACCCAGTAAAAGGGGTACTTGTAGGTATTCTTCTATGAGAAAACAGAGTTATTATCCTTATCATTATTGTAAAAAAGAGTAAAGAAGAATTTACATCTCAGTTATCAAATTCTTCAAGGAAGGACTGAGACACTTTCCAGACCAACAGGTACTGTCCTGAGTAGGACAAAAGTTATGTAAGTCAACTGTTAACAGTTCCCCAACCTATGCTTGTAAAGGTGCTTGAAAAGAGCCACATATGTTTAGATCTCATAACCTAGAGCTTCAAGGCTGGGCTTCTACTAATGTGGCTGACATGATCCACGAAAACTAGCAGTATCAAGCGACAAATATGGCATAGGTCAAGGACCTTATGGTACCAAGTTATTTGTCCTGAGGCTACCAGAGTTACTAAAACTTAAATACCTATCACTCTGAGATGAATCTCTCCCAAAATATTTACTTGGAGAAAAAAATGGATTTAGTTTCAATTATTCCAATTCAAGGAAAGAGCATCCAGTGAAACTGCCCTATATCAAAACTGGAGAGATACAAACATTGGCAGTAATGTGTTAGCCTTAACAGCAAAGAGATGTAGCTACAGTGGATTCCCATGGTGTAGCGGTTAGTTTTTTTGACCATGACGCATTCGCAAGCTGCCTCGGGTTGAGTGCATAGGTTCAAATCCTGGTTGCGGCAGCCCACAGTCAACCCAGTTGTTCATCCACTCCTAGGAGTTGGTTGATAAAATGGGTACCTGGCTCAGGCTAGGGTGTATATACATTAATAGCGTTAATGGGATGGCCTTGATTAGGGCCTCAGGTGAATGTGTTGTCTCAGCTAACATAAAAAAATCCAAAGGAAAGAGTTCAACTAAAAGCAACCATCCCTATTTCTGCGATTACTATTTCTGTGTTACTGGAAGAGAGTTTTACACCCTTGTCCTGTCTCTTAACACAGTACATGTGTATCATGTCTTTCTTCCTTTGTATGTATATATGTATATTTTTGTTAACATGGTGCCCAAACATTATATACTCCTTGAAGACAGCATCTTGGAGAAAATACAACACTTCAAAAAAAAGGCCTTTGAACATTGCCAAGGAAAGAATCATTTTTACAAACTCTAAGAGTGGAAGCAATTTTCATGAACCTTTATGAATTAGGCAACAGACAACCATAGGATTGTTCATTAAGATTAAAATTTCACACCCTGATTTAAAGACATTCTGGAAGACGAAAAATCATGGAACCAATAGTTCCTTTCTGTTGATGTGCAGAAACTTTTGTTCCTCCATCCAACTCCCAGCATCTACATAACCCTCTGAATAATAAAGCCCAAGGCTTGATCTGATATATCAATCAAAACCATACGAGGCATGTGTTTTAGGAGGTTCTCAACATCAGTCCATCGGTCTATGTATTTAAGTAGCTCCTTATGGAAATATTCTCAGTAAATCTCTCCTCACTGTAGGAAAGAATTTGATAACCTAGCTGTTTATGTGTAAGGTATGATGTATGTTCTGAAACTGTATATCAGGATGTAAATGATTAAGTAAGGACAATTAGTCCAATTGCTGGCTGTATGACATCCTTGCATATTCTCTCTATGGTTTATTCCTGAAAGACTCAAGTCAAGGCATGTCCTATAATGTTTCATGACAGGTTAGATGAGATGTCCAACTCTATGTAAAACCTCTTTTCAACATTAGATACACCCACTTGTCAAACTTCCAGAGGCCCTGGAAGTTCTGGAATCAACCCATGACCAGCAAGGAGCTATTTAGGAGAACATGACTGAAGACCTAGCTTGACTACCTTGAAAGTACTACCTCAAAAGGGCACCCTCACCTCTGGTAGGATTGGCCTTATATGCACAAATGTTTTTCCTTCTAAGAGGAATATGGAAGGAATAGAAAAGCACACTAGAACTATTCCTTTTAAGATTAGAAGTACCAAAGTCCTCAACTCGCTGTCTCCTTACTGCACTTTCCTTTGATGTGATATGATTAATTACAGATTTCTTCACACTGATGACTCAAGAGGATCTAAAACTTATAACTTTCTGAATGGTTTCAAATGGAAAAAGGTAACCACAGAAGGGAATGTGGTGTAACAGCTTGACTGCTCTGTTTTATAAAGAGAAGACAGCATGTCATCTACACTACTGCTCTACATCAGAGAGTGGATCAAGAGTCTCCCGCACATTCCTGACAACTGTTTTAAGGCATTCCTAAAGACTCTTCTAATGAGCTCCAACCTAAATGAAAGCTCTCTCAGTGAGGGGAAACATCACAAAACACAGAAATGTCTGCTGAGACTCTTGAATAAACTTTCCAAGATGATATGAAGAAAGAAGGATGAATTTAACAAGAAACTAGTTAAACTTCTACAGATCCCATTTGACCTGGCAAGACTGATGACCATGTCATTCAATTTAAAAAAGGGTAACTCCATCCTTTCCAATCAGTCAGACCACTCTGGAGAGTATTCAAGACAGATTGAACATCCTTATATATAAAAGCAACCCTAAAAATGCCTAAGGCAAAGTTTGATTTTCTATATCTAAAAGAAAGAACAAGTCATCAATGTTCTAAAAATTCCACGAGGAACATGTCATCAATGTTCTAAAACATTCTAGGAATAACCAGAAAATCCACCAAAGGAGAAAGATGTACTGGATGGCCAAAGAAAAGAATTTGTCTCTCACTAAAAACAGTACTGGAGAGCAAAGAGATCTATGAACTATCTCTGCAGGAAACAGGGATTTCTTTTTTCCAAGGAGAAGGTTGTGGAAGTGAGAAACAGAGAAAAACAAACCAAGCTTTTTTTTTCTATGTTGAAGGCTCCAGTCACAGACAAAAGTCCATATTAAGGCCAGGCCTTAATTGAAATATAGAGAAAATTATGAAACAGAACTAGAAAAGAAAAGTGAAAGTTTTTATGAATTTTGAAGAAAACGAAAAATCTGTCTTTTGAAATGTGCCAGGTCATAATAATTGGGAAAGACATGATCAGGTAGAGAGTTCCAAAGCTTTGATGTGTAGGGAAAGAAGCAGGTATCAAAACAACTCACCCTTGAGTTGCTGATGGCCACATAATAATCATGTGATGCAGCAGCTTGCCAATTATTGGGTGGTCTATCTAGTGGTGGGGGCACACAAGTAGCCAGCTCTCAGGGCAAAAACCAGAGTAATACCTATAAAAGAGAGAAAGTGAACCAACATTGCAGGGTAGGGCATGGGGGTCAAGTGTGAAAGTTAGCCTAAGACAGTTTATAAGTCGGACCGCTTTCAACTCAACTTGTCAAGTAAGGATGCAGAGCAAGAACCATCCCAAATGTGATAGCAATACTCCATACAAGGACGAATCAATCCCTTGTGTTGTGCAAACATAGCAACTGTTCCAAAGAGAAGAAGTTTCGACATCTAAACAAGATATCCAGTTTCTTAGAGGTAGACTTAGCTATTCCTGTAATGTGGGGCTTCCAAGAAAGAGTGGATGTTACAGTAATACCAAATATATTCAATGAGTCAATAGATGGAATCACAGAACCATCAAAGGAGAAATGAGAACTGTGAGGAGTTTTCAGAAGAGATAAGAGTAGAAACTGGGTCTTGGAGGCATTAAACTTTAACAGGATTTTGTGTAACCCACTGAGATATCCCGTCCAAGTCTGAGTTTACTGAGGAAGCGGTGTCAAGATGAGATGCAGATCGAGTGAGAGAAGGAGGAGCAGAACTGAATGATGTGGATGAATGCATTATTGAGTTGTCTGAGCATGAGGGCACTGGATTATTTGTAGAGAGGAAATCATTAAAAAAAAAAAAGTGTAGGGATCAGGAGAGAAACTTGAGGGACACTGCTGTTGATGGAGAAAAGGGGGAGGCTGATCCATCAACAACTGCAGAGACAGACTAGCCAGAGAGGAAGCTAGACATGAAGGAACAAAGTGAGGGAGGCAAGCCAAAAGAGGGGAACTTAGAGATGAGACCCCAATGCCAAACCCAGTCAAAAGCCTTAGATATGTCAAGGGCAACTACATATGACTCCCCAAAACCTTTCAGGGATGAAGACCAGACATTAGTAAGATATGAAAGAATAACACCATTGGATCTCGCATAA
>JAYMFT010258981.1:0-10796 GCA_038088735.1 Panulirus argus
TGTCTGTTTTTCCCCCTTTCTCAGTTCTCTCTATATTTCAATTAGGGCCCGGCCTTGATGTGGACTTTTGTCCGTGAATGGAGCCTTCAACATAAAAAGAAATAAAGATGGGAGGGAGGGATGAGATATGAACTATAAGGAAGGGCTTATGGTGAGGAAAGTACTATTATGGTTAATGAAGTTCATATCATAAAGATTTTAAAGCGTTTCATAAAGAGTTTATGTCAACAGAAGTTATTTTGTAGGGAGAGAGAGTTTTGAGTCGACACATTGCCAAGAAAGCACTCTCGTGTCCATGCTACGCTAAACATGACAATCATATCTCTAAACAACTGCACCAGCATTTTTGTTAATACGTATCTGAAGCTGGAACCTCTAAATCATCAGTAGCTATTGGCGGCAAGTAATGTGGGCAGTATCGCTGGAAACTGCTTTTGCCTTAGAGACAAGGGCCATCGTGGGTGAGGCTGCTTATACTGATGTATTTGTTTACATTATTTTGAGACGACAAATAAACTTTTATAGATTTGTACCACTAAACGAATGTCGCTGTTGCCATCACTTCAGTCTTCTGGTACGAGCAATGTTTTCCTCCTTAATCCACCTACCTTGTGTTTTTGTCGATTCACCTGAAGATAAACTTGTGTACAGGATGCAGAAGTTAGTTTCCTGTCTGCTCTTTTTCTTTTTCATATACATAAAGCACACTGTTCAAGGAGGAAATATTCAGATTCTGACGAATTCGAGAGAAATGAAAATCTTACAGATCCCTTTGCGTTGCTCTGTCCGAACGTCAGCACTCTTGCCGTGGTAAGACGGGCGAAAAATAATTTAGTTATTAACTATCGTTAGACGAACGTCAGCTTAGATGTTGTATGTATGTATGTAGGTACGTAGTGTATTGTGGCTATGAGCAGGTCAAGGCCAGACAGAGAGAGTGTGGCTGGTGCGGGGCGGGAGACACAACAGACTGAAATTCGTGGAAGCCTTGGAAGTTAGGCAGGTATACAAGGCTTGTGGTACCACGGCCGGAATACGTCACAGGAATGAATGTACCCTTAACCGATGATAACAACACAGCCAGACCGAGTCGTGTGCCGTGATCCTAGAGAAATACACTTCAGTGAACAACAAAATAAAAGCGAAGCGAGAAGAAAGCGCATATATATCGAAAACAAGCGTCGATGACGAGTGTTTAGTGTGGTAGAGCATGTGCTGAGGTAAATCAATGACTTTTTCTTTTCTTTGCTGCATGTGAGATCCAAGTGTGCTACCAAGATTCAAATCATATGAATGGAAAGAAAAGAATAGTAGCAGAATGTCTCCTATCCATGAACGGTCTTGGGATTACGAAGTCCAGCCACTTCCCGGTTGGATCGTTGAGTTTTGTCGATTTTGTGCCTCGTTATGGTAAATATAGGTGAAGGTCACAGGGACTGTACCATCCCCTCCACTCTACCCTAAGACCAGAACGCTTGCCTCCAGTGTTAAATGAATCTTGTGCTGGACAGGCTCTTCATCTTGGTAAACTGAACAGTACCTGAAGCATCATTAAGACGTAGTTACCGCTAAAAAAAAAAAAAAAAAAAAAATTTGCTCGATATCAAAAAGACTATCATCATATACATGATTTTATTCCTTTGATCTTGTGAGGTGCAATAGCTACTGGAACTCAAGCCCATCATAATGGCAGTGGTACATTTACAATGGTAATATCTTTATGCTCCTTTTCACAATACACATAGTCTTCTACACTTCACTTTTTCATTCTTTATGTCAGTTAATTCCAACAGGAACCTGACATATAGATTTCACTAAAGATTCATAATCTATAAACTTGTCATTACGCCGACTACAGTTAAGGAAATTTGAAGCAAATCATAATATTCAAGGTTACATCGCCAGAAGTATCTGTGTAAAGTGTTTTATCTGCTACAGGGAATATATTCCAAAAAGCTTTGAGCCAACTTTCATGAACTATTTACCTAAAGGAAGTCATCGGAGAAATCCAGATCGTGAAAACCTCCAGGAGACCAGAAATGATATAAAGGTTTCCACCTGCAGGAGCCAAAACCCCTTGGCTGGTGCTGACGTACCGAAGGCTGGCTACGCTCTCCCACGTTTACCTGGCCGTGATGCCAGTCGGTGACCTAGGAAATGGTGTCATACTCGGGGAAGAGTCCAGCCTCGAGGACGGGGCCAGCTTTGAGGACGAAACTAACCCGAGGGATGAGACGCGACGGCAGGCCCAAAAGGAGAGGCGCGACTCGAGCTACAGCCAGACCTCCCTGATTGTGTTTCGTATGGAGTCAGAGGAGGACGCTCGCGTCTTTCACAAGGTAAAGGCCACATACCTTTCATCCCAAGCCTTTTCTTAAAGGTCTTACAGTTTCTGTGCACTCATTTGCTAACATGAACCATTTGTGAAATCCTACTTCATCACCTAAACTGAACGAGAAAAAGGTTGAATCGGTTCCATTACAAGCACTTAACTTTATCCTATTCTTCTAAGGAAGTGAGATCCTCCTCTCCAAGAGCTCTGCATTGAGGTATGAAGTTGGTGACTTGAATGGGCCAAGAAAACAACTCTAATTGCATTTATGGTTTATATTCACACAAACAAACACACAAAAACATTATTGAAGAGTTGATATGCATTTTAGTGTTAATTCAAAATGAAACAATACTGCTTCCTGTTTTCATTTAATTACTATTCCTCAACTGAGTGTTGCTCTGTAGGTGTTTCCTGCTGTGTCTGTTTGGTGCAGCTGGTTGCTGCTGCTGCCCGAAACTCAAATGTCCCAGTGGCTGAACCAGGTGTACCTTCCCCTCAACAGTAAGGTAAGTGGCTGACCTGGTGTGCCATCCTCTCAGCAGTAGGGTAAGTTACTGTCTAGATGAACCTTACCCTCAACAAAAGAACTTGTGACAGTACGCCTTCCCCTTAACGGTATGGTAAGTTGTGACCTTATCGTGACCTTGCTGGATCAACACAGTACCTCATAAGTCATTCGTGAGCTGTGTAGTTCTGCGAAAACTGAGTGCCCTCACGATGACCACGATAGCACACCCATGACTGTCTAAACCCCATGCAGCAAGCACTGTACCAACTTGTTATCCAGAACCCGAGAGCCACCTCGACATGACCTGGCATCAGGTGGCTAGAGGGCGCCAGCTGTACTGTAATGCACGGGTTGGGCTTCTGTTACGTGGGTGTCGCATGACCCGGAGTGAGACCAGCAGAAGGGGAGACACTTTGCGCTATGTAGGTGTCGCATGACTCGGAGTGAAGCCAGAGGAAGGTCTCATGAGGGGGACTTGTGCATGGATTCTGAGCGTGAGATCCCGAGTGTGGACAGTGTAGTGGTGTGATCGCTGTCGTCATGACGGTCAACTGAAAGAACTGGTATTCATCATGGCGATCGAGTGTCGCAGCTTAGACTCCCGAGCCTGGAGAAGGTACACATGTATCTGAGATGTTGTGAAGCTCATCCTTCGTGGAACAAGGTGAGGTTTGCCCCTAGTGTAGGTTCGCCCCTAATGTGGGGCACAGAGACGTAAGGTTCGTCCCTAAAGTAGGACAAAGTGATGCAAGAGTTGTCCCGATTATAGGGCACAGTGTGGTAAGGTTCGTCATTATTGTTTGGCGCTGTGGTGTAAGTTTCGTCCCCTTTGTAGGACACAGTGACGTACGGTTCGTCCCTAGTGTAGGTCACAGTAAATTAAGGTTTGTCCCTGGTAGAGAGAGGACAGCCAGGTGGTATAAATGAATCCGCATAAGATTTACAGTCTAGTGAATAGTGTGCAATACTATAAATATTCCCGGGAATACCGACGAAAGAATACGTACCCACGTATCTCCTGTGTGTTGCAGAAGGCGTTTAAGAGTGAGGGAAAGAGGGGAGGGCTGGAAATCCTCCCCTTCTGTACTGTTTCTTTCCAAAAGTAAGAGCAGAGCTAAGAAGTAATTTTCCGTTGAAGGCTCGATCGTCTGCTACTGACGCCACCTCGCTGGCGAGAAATAACGAACAGGGACAATGAAAAACAATCATGAATATTAACAACTGTAGATATGAAATGCAGCGTCACCATCAGGAGACGACTGACATATAATCTGAAGATATATTTACGTCATATTCAGTGAAGATTCAGCTATTCTTCTACTTACAGTACAGTTCCCTCTTTTTGTATCACAGAAACTTGTCAGCGTTATATCATATCTGAGTTAATCGATTATTACGTTAAAACAATAGTTTTCATCACTTTATTAATCATAGGTAGCTGGGCTTTTTTGTGTACTCCTTGAGCTAAACAATCTCTTTTTAACGGGCACTGAGAGAAGATATAATGGGCACTGAAGGAGGATATGATGGACACTGATGAGAGATGTAACTGTCACTGAAGGAGAATATGACAGACAATGAAGGAGGACATGATTGGCTCTGAGGAAGGATATAATGGGCACTATGGACGGATGTAATGGGTACTGAGTGAGGATTTGAAAATATAGGTTCATTCATCTACACTGATTTCATGTCATGAAGCGACCTAGATCACGGGTTTCGGACAACCCTATGAGTAAGACACTCACTGAGGAGTTGGAGGCTGTTGTCGATCCACAAGTCGCGACATGTATAGTGGTGCTGTCTTGGCACCGCGAGCCTCTTGCTTCTTCGGCCAGTCAGGTTCGCAACTTCAGTTCGATCATAACTAGGTTGGAAATTCCATCAGCATAGGGCTAGGCTATAGGAAGGAGCAGCATATTATGAAGAGCAGCCTCCTCGACCAGAGGCGTAAGACTGGACTTTCGTCGCCAGAACTTCACAAGCGATTCTCCTTCAGGTAAATCCCTGGAACTAGAGACGCTGTTACCAGCGGTCAATAAATTTTTCTTGACTTCTGTCGTCAAGAGATGTAGCAGTGGCCTTGAATGGGTTGCTGAGAAGTTTGAAGGCAAACTGTGACAGATCAGTGACTGGGTCTGTAACTTGTTCTGTAAGGAATAAAGATACTGAAGTAACGGAATACCAGCCAACTGTGCTTGGGTGTTACCGAGATCCAGTCCATCAACCAGCGTTTCAAATACATTAAAGCTCCGTCCGCCACTTTCAGTTCCCGCACCTGCAAGTTCATGAATCTCATTTGTGCCAGTATCACCGGCAAGTTTACTGTGCACGGCACACTCATCCTGTGAGCGGTAACGGAAAAGGATTACAGAGGTTGCAGAGGAATTTTGTCAATCCCCAGTGGACTTACTTATTACAAGAAATTGCCACAAAAACTGGTTCATTACTGAAGCTTACACCGACTAGACGCAAAAATTGGATGCAGTCTTAGAATTTCAGACATGTTGTCAGGATAGTGGCATCCTGTCCCAAGAAGGGGAGGTTGGGAGGAAAGTTGTGAGGAATTTTCGATAGAAATATGAGCAAAAACTGGATCTTGAAGGTATCTAATTTAACTAGATTTTGTCTTCCCCACTGATATATCCTATCCAAGTCTGAGTTTATTGAGGAGGCTGTGTCAAGACGAGATGCAGATCGAGTGAGATAAGAGGGAGCAGAAGTGAAGGATGTGCAGGAATGTAGTGTTGAGCAGTCAGCATATGATTGTATTTGTTTATTTTTAAGAAAAAAGAGAAATCGTTGATAAAAAGAAAAAGAAAGAGTAGAGACTGGACAGGGTCTTGTGGAACATCACTGTTGGTGGAGAAAGGGGTAAGGGCTGATCCATCAACCAAGCAGATCGATCGGCTGGAGAGGACGCCATATATGAAGGAGCAAAGTGAGGTAGAGAAGCCAAAAGAGGGGAGCGTAGAGATGAGATCCCGGTGCCACACCCTGTCGATAGGTTTCGATGTAGCGAGAGCAACTACATAGGATTCCCAAAAATCTTTCATACATCGGTAAAATGGGAAACAGTATCATCAGTGGGTCTCGCCTTCCGGAGGCCGTAATGGTGATCAGAGATAGGACTGTGGTTCAAGATGTCTGAGGATATGGGAGTTGAGGAAGGATTTAAAGACTTTGGAAATGGTAGATATCAATGCAAAAGGACGATAGTTAAAGGGGTTAGAACGATCACCCTGCGTAGGGATGGGATGTATCAACGCATGCTTCCAAGAAGAAGGAAAAGTTATGGTATTTAGTCAGAAACGGAACAGACGAGCAAGCACAAGGGCTAGTTCAGAGGCACACTATTTCAGTATACGGGGATGGATGCCATTTGGACCATAAGCTTTACTTGTTTCCAGAGAGAAAAGCGCCTTTCGGACAGTTCGAAAAGAGATTACGAAGAGGGGCATAGGGTTAGTAAGAGGTGTATCAGGGGGTGAAGGAATGCTAGGTAGAGTTAGAAGAGAAATATGAACCAAAGAGAGTTGCTTTGTCTACGGGAGAGACAGCTATAATGCTTTCAGAACGGAAAAGTGAAGGAAAGGTAGAACGACAGAAGTTGTTTGCAATGCTCTTAGGTTAAGACAAGAAAAACATATCCGTGGATGACGAGGAGAGGTTATTACACTCCGTTTGAATAAAAGACCGCTTTACCCTCACGGATAACGTGCTTGCAATGATTATGGGCAGTAAGAAAAACTGAATGGGAGTCGCAAGAAGGAGAGTCTTTCCAGGCTCGATATGCCTGCTCCCTTGTCTGAAATGCCTTAGAACAGGAAAAGTTGAACCATGAATTGGGAGAGGTCGCCTTGGAGGAAGAGGGGATAAATGCTTTCATTCCCGCAACAACAACCTCTGCTATGCGTTTGGCGGGGACAGAAGCATCATCACAGAGGAGACAGTAATTTACCCAGAGTCAGAAAAGAATTTTCGTAACTTATTCCTGCTAGCTTTGTTGAGATGCCAATATTTACTTTTAATATAGGGCAGCGGGAGGGAGAGGTGCTGTCACAATAAATGCATTCATCAGAGTGTGGTCATACGAACCAACTAAGGGTGAAATTGTGTGGCGACTACTACGCGAAAAGTTAGAGGTGAAAAACAGATCCATGTTACAGGGAGGGTGGTCATAGCGGTCAGGAATATGGGTGGGAAGAATCATAATTTGGTCTAGATCATTGGGAATGGCGAACATGAGGACTTCACTCCCTCTACCATCCGTATGGGAGGAATGCAGCCATTCCCTATGGTGAATCTTGAAATCCCCGAGGTAGACGATCTCGGCTATCGGTGAGAGAAAGTAACGGTCTCATGGCAGAAGTTTAGATAATCGAAGAAGGATATAAAATTTGTATCATTAGGAGAGCGGAAGGCGAGACAAAGGAAAAGTGTGGTAGTTGGGAGACCGACCTTGAGCCACATTATATCAGTGTTTCAAAACTCAAGGTCCTCTGGGCGTGACAAAGGTACACGTGTTCATCTTGGGATGTCTGATCACTATCTTCTGGAGGCGAAGATGAAGAGTTGTAGAGGTTTTCAAAAAAGAAGAGAAAATGGGGAGAAGAGAGTGGTGAGAGTAAGTGAGCTTCGAAAGGAGACTTGTTTGAAGAAATATCAGGAGATTGAGTGTAGAATGGTAAAAGGTGAGAGCAAGTGAAGTGAGGGGAGTGGTTGAGGAAAGGGATGTATTTAGGAAATCAGTGATGGCATATGCAAGAGATGCATATGCATGAGAAAGGTGTAAGATAGGCACATTATGAATGGTAGTGAGTGTTGGGTTGAAGAAGTAAAGGTGTTAGTGAAAGAGAAAAGAGAGGCGTTTGGACGATACTTACAAGGAAGGAGTGCAAATGACTGAGAGATGGTTAAGAGAAAGCTGCAAGAGGTCACGAGGAAGGTGCAAAGGTTGACAAAGAGGGCAAATGAGAATTAGGGTGAGGGAGTGTCGTTAAACTTTAGGGAGAATAAAATGATATTTTGGAAGGAGGTAAATAATGTAGATAAGACAAGAGAACAAATGGGATCATCGGTGAATGGGACAAGGGGGGGGGGAGGAAGTGATAACAGGTAGTGATAGAGTGAGGAGGAAATGGAGTGAGTATTTTGAAGGATTTTTAAATGTGTTTGATAATAGAGTGGCAGATGTAGGGTGTATTGGATGGAGTGGTATGCGAAATGATAGACAGGAAGAGTGGTTAGGTGGAGAGAGGGGAGGTGGTGAAAGCCTTGCGGAAGATGAAATCCAGCAAGGCGGCAGGATTAGATGGTATTGCAGTTGAATTTCTTAAGAAAGGGGGTGACTGTGTTGTTGATTAGTTGGTAAGATTATTCAATATATGTATGGATCATTGATGAAGTGCCTGAGGGTTGGCGGAATGCATGTATAGTGCCATTGTACAAAGGCGAAGGGGATAAAGGTGAGTGTTCAAACTACAGAGGTATAAGTTTGTTGAGTATACCTGGAAAATTGTATGGAAGGCTATTGATTGAGAGAGTGAAGGCATGTACAGAGCATCAGATTGGGGAGGAGCAGTATGGTTTTTGAAGTAGTAGAGGATGTGTGGATCAGGTGTCTGCTTTGAAGAATGTATGTGAGAGATACTTAGAAAAACAATGGATGTGTATGTAGCATTTATGGATCTTTAGAAGGCATATAATAGGGTTGATAGAGAAACTTTGTGGAAGGTCTTAAGAATATATGGTGTGGGAGTCAGGACGGTAGTAACAGCCCCCCAGAGTGCTACTACCGTCCTGACTGAGGAGCGTTAAAGTGGTGCCCGGAACCATCCTACACTCTCCATGTCTCATCGAAATGGGACTGTCGGGCTAGGCCTTCCATCCTTTTCTTACAAGCACCACAAACCTGATCATACCTTCCTTATTATTATTACTTTTTTCACATAAGTACTCTTGTCAATTTCTAATCTCCCAAACATTTATGAGCATCATCATGGCAGTGTCCGTTAAATCTGTGGCCCCTAGTCCCCGGCATCATGGGGTGCTAAGTATCTCCGGGTTTCAGCCTGACTCTGCTGCCAGTGAGAGGGAGCGTTCTAACAGCAGTAGTACCAGCCCCTCGCATGACTTTTCCCTCTCTGTAAGACCTTCCTCTTTTTCTATTCACTATACCAGCATTCGTGGTCTCTCTAGCAACCTCTCCTCAGTTGAACACCATCTGCCTAGTACCTCTCCTAATATCTTACTTCTGTATGAGATACAGTTGTCTAATGATGTTCTCACTAGTCCCTTTTTCATATCTAACTATAATCTCCAGTCACGACTCCGATTCAGAGGTGGTGTTTGTGTTTACTCCAACATAAAGACACCTGTTGCATGCCTCAAGGATCCTGAGCCTCCAAACTTTGACTTTATGTGGCTCAAAGTCTACCTCCCTACTACCACACTTGTCCTCTGTTTCGCCTATTGTTTTCCAAATTCTACTAATTTTTTATCCTTCCTCGACTATGTAAACTCCTGCCATGAGACTGTGACATCCTCTTACTCGCATGCAGAGATTCTCTACCACGGGGATTTCAACGTTCACCATAGAGAATGGTTGAATTCCTCCCATACGGATGGTGGAGGGATCGAAGCCCTCACGTTCTCCATTCTCAATGATTTAAAGCAAATCATCTCCCACCCTACCCATATACCTGACCGCTATAATCAATCTACTAATATTCTGGACTTGTTTGTCACCTCTGGTCCATCTCGATGTAAATACACAATCTCGCCCCCAATTGGTTCATCTGATCATACTCTCATAAATGTATTTATTTTAACGGCACCTCCCCTTCCAGCAGCGCCTTCTGACCGTAAATACTGACACCTGAACAAAGCTGATCAGAATAACATAAGTAACTTCTTTTCTGACTTTCCTTGGGCAAATTATTGTCTCCTATGTGGTGATGCATCTGTCTCCGCCAAACAGAAGCTATTCTTGTGGGAATGGAAACATTTATCCCCTCTTCCTCCAAGACTACTTCATCCAATCCATGGTTCAACCGTTTATGTTCTGAGGCCATTCATGCAAGGGATCAAGCATATCGGGCTTGGAGAACCTCTCTTACCTCTGGCTTCCATTCAGCTTTTATAAATGCCCGTAATCACTGCAAGCGCGTTATCCGTGAGGCGTAGAGTTCCTTTATTCAAAGGAAGTGCGATAACCTCTATTAGTCATCCACGGATAGGTTTTTCTGGTCTTTAGCAAAGGGCATCTCTAACAACTTCTGTCGCTCTACCTTTCCTCACTTTTCCGTCCTGACGGTACTTCAGCTGTCTCTCCTGTTGACAGAGCAACACTGGTTCCCGTCTCTCCTCTAACTCCACTTTGGATGACTCTATCATTCCCTCACCCTCTGATGCTCCTCTTACTAATCCTATGGCTCTTCCTGTAATCTCTTTTCGGACTGTCCGAAAAACGATTCTCTCACTTGACACGAACATCCATCCCCGTGTACTGAAAGAGTGTGCCTCTGAACTTGCACCTGTGCTTGCTTGTCTGTTCCGTTTCTATCTAGAAGCCAAAACTTTTCCTTCTTGGGAACTTGCTCTGATATATCACATTCCTAAAAAGAGTGACCGTTCTGACCCCTCTAACTATTATCCTGTTGCTCTGCCATTTACCATTTCCAAAGTCTTTGAATCCCGCTTCAACTCCCATATCCTTAAACACCTCGAAAATCACAGTCTTCTCTCTGATCACCAATATGGCTTCTGTAAGATGAGATCTGCTGGTGATATTCTTTCCTATCTTACCAATGTCTGGTCATCATCCCTGAAAGATTTTGAGGGATCATATGTTGTTGCCCTTGACATATCTAATGCTTTTGACAGAGTGTGGCATCGGGGTCTCATCTCTAAGCTCCCCTCTTTTGGCTTCCCTCCCTCACTTTGCTCCTT